>JACCPG010010455.1:0-77043 GCA_016069955.1 Drepana arcuata | reverse complement strand
CGAACTGGAGGTTACCCAAGTTTCCGTAACTGCTCAATGAATACTTCGGTTTAGAATGGTTCTTTTGATTCATTGTATGACTTTGCATTTATATTGGGTTCGGCTGCAATACTGACTGCAGTAATGTAAAGTAAAAGACAGGCTGCACCTGGCATAACAGAACATATTTACATGTAACTCTATAAATATTAATAGCTTAAATATTTTTAACCGAACTGAAGCACATACAAATATGCTCATATTATAAATGTTTGCTGCCGGTGGGGGTCGAACCCGCGATCATATTATAGTTCGAAAGTCACAATAATTATTTAGTAAGTAAGTAGTAAAAATATATATTCCTTATAAAATAATTTCTTAAACACAAGTTAGACAAAAGCAATCAACAAAGTAAAATGTCACTAATTGTTGTTAAGCACGCGAACGTTTACGTACAAAATTGTGTTACATTTTTGGCTCATTTTCGATTGGCCTGCTGCCATGATTGTTGACCACCGAGCTAGTTTACAATGTTTTTATATAAACACATTTGTGTCGTATAATTTGGAATATTTTTTGTAGATTGGAAGCGGTGTAAATTTCAGACCTTTTTGCTTTTAAGTTAGCTGCACTTTTGATAAAAATGTTATACGATAATAAAATATTCAACGAATTATCAAATACAAGTCGCCGTCTAGAAGGCTAGACCTCATGGCATACGCAGTTCAAGTATGAGTAATACAGCGATAGATCTAAATATCTTCTGAGTCTTCAATCTCAACCGAAGCGAACCGAAAACTCAAACGTCAGAGCAAAATTTTTGCGACTTTGTCGGTCTTTCACCTTTCAACTTCAGATATACCCAGAATGGGAAAGATGTGCATATGGTGCACAGGTATTACAAAATGTCCGAGTGCTCCCTAGAGGCTTTGGCCATTAAAGAGAGTGCGTTGGGTGGCAGATGACGTTCTTAGAATATGAATAAACGCTGACGTGTTTTAATCATCCAGACTTGTCACCTACGACGACGTTTTAATTTTAAAAGCATTCTTTTAGAAAAAATCTTTCTCATATGAAAAACAAATTCCGCCAAATATACCTGCTATTAGGTACCTACATAAGCGGATGTGCCTAATTAACCTTTATATGCTAATATAAATTACGGGGCTTGTTCTTTGGGCGTCTTCACATTTGTATCCCATGACAGAAAAGCGTAGCACTGTGATATTATAGCAAAACTATTCGTTTCGTCCGCATTTATTAAAACTATTACACTACCGGCACCATGTATGAAGAGACTGATGAATGTGGACGAAGCGAAAGAGGTATGTAAGTCTAGAGAGAACTGGCGCTCTATACTCTCTGCCTACCCCGTTAGGGACTTGGCGTGATGATATGTATGTATGTACTATAAACATATGATAAACTCAAGCTTTTTTTTAAAGTAATTGTAGCACTACACAAAGAACCATTTTTTTTCCTGTAATTGAAGCAATAAAGTTAAAACGTGAATTCGATATTTATCTGAGGTTTTACAATTTCAAAGGCAGTACAATTTAAACATACCCGTTTGTACCGTAGATCCTTCGTTTAGTTGGAATCATGAATCTTCCTGTGAACCTAGGAAATTGCTTGCTAAAAGTTTTCGAATTTATTACGTATTTGTACGTCCGAGCGCTGTTAAGGATTAGACACATCGCCTGATATCGTTATGTATCGAAAAACATTTGAAAGTAAACCTTGCATCTTTAGACTTAAGGAATATTTATTTTGTAAAAAGATCGCTTGGTGTTATTTTCGTACTAGGTTACCTTCGCGTCGGGCCTTTGATAAGATGGATTATTCATTATTGGTTTTCGCTCAAATCCAAACGATGACTAAATGTAGAAGCCGCCAGCGCCGACTTAGATATAACCAGATCCTTCTTGGTGGTCTAGCCTCCATAAACACATTGATACCTTTAATATACATATATACCTTTGATACCATACCAATTAATAATACTAATAATGATAGTCATATCATTATTAGTATTATTACAACGATGAATATATCTTCATGTCTATTCACACCACCCGTCTATAAGGGTTCATAGGGTTAGGCAGTAGTGTAACAACACTTCGACGGGGATGTATTTAGGTCCCAACGTGACAAATGGGAAGTCCGTTGCTGTTTTATTAAGTATTTTTTCTCCTGATGTTTTTCTTCCATTAAAGCTCTGTTGTAATATATCACTGTACCTGTTTAAGAAAATAAAAAAACGTGTGCGTCTCTTCTCTCGCATCTTAAGTTCTTAAGTTAAACTATTTATATATTAGATTTAATAGATTTGTGTGTAATTGTCCCCGGGTATTTATTATTATTAATAGAATAAAATAGAAAGATAGAATTTAAACAAGATACTTTTACGAGTTAAACACTCGAAGTATCTTGTTTCAATTTTAGCGCCATCTAGTATAACTTGGCAGAACTAGACAGTATATCAATTGATTATACACTTGACAATTTGGCAAAAACACCTTGCAAGTTAATGTTATGTGAGGATTATCATAAAAATGTGTATATTTAGGAATATATGTCAAATGTCGTTTAATTGTGAATAATATTGTCCTCATATTATTCACTACAATTATTTTTCTGATGAGAAGTATATTTAGCATTATTGGAAAGCAATTTAGTAGTGTTTATTTCATTCACACAAGTAGAGGTGGCACTTTTGCAACGTAACGCGTTACGTAACGAAGCGGCTTACACTGCCGTAAGAAGTTATCACTTCAAAAACCATTGGTACAGACCGTTGAAGATCGAACCTGAGATTTTTGTTTCACATGCGACTATTCAAACCACTCGGCTACCTGAATTCTCAGAATATTTGCGTAGAATTTAAACTTCGTTATACCCACAGATTCTAATTTAAATACCGATTTCTAAAGGTACAAATGTGTGTTGGGCACCGTAAGTTAGGCGGCCGGTATCTGACCGGGTTGAGTGAATACAGTCCATATTTCAAGGCCCGCAATTTACATAATTAACTAACTTCCTAGGGACTTTTAGTATCTACTTCTAGTTGAGCTATTGTGTGTTAACTAACGTTCCTATGCCATTCTATCGTATATCTAGTTGTACTTCAAAAACTAGTGTGTAGGTTCTGGATTTTAAATGGGTTTTGGGCTTCCAGATATTTAATGTGAGCAGCCGAACTTATTTTATGTCTGTTCCTAAATTAAGCTTAGCGTAATCTTTTCTTACACTGCAGTATATTTTACGAATTTTTTTGGCTATAAATTATAAAGTTGTTATTAGGTGTTATAGCATCATTCCCCTACATTTTCATGAGATAAATCGAGCGCAGTGGATATTTTATATACAAACTTACTTATAAAGTTGGGACCATAAAACAAAACTGTAATCTCTAGACGGAAGTTTTACCTTATATAAGATTTATGAGCTCTTGAAATATGTATTATAAATGCAGTTAGTGACACACTGCCGGCTGTTTGGCCCTTGGCAAAGTTTCAGCTTTGGTATTCGTCGATACACTTGTCACACTCTAGGGTAAAAATTGTTTTATGTATCTTAGACGTAACGATATGTGAACCCTTTTGTGTACCACGTACATAAATGGTTGGATGTAGCTTTGGAAACTGCTCCGTCATTGTTAATTATATTCTAGCTAGGTATCGTATTTGTCTTTTACACTTTGGAAACCCGTCTGATAAGGGGCGAGTTGCTGCATACATATTCGTCCTTCGAGTCGATTTATTTCCTTTAAGGGTTTGTTTTCTTTTGACAAGGTCGTCACGGTGGTTAAGCAATTAGTGTGCCGATTCCGGGTTCCTATCGCCTCAAACCGGCCTGAAACCAGTGTAGCGAATTTAGATTTTACGTTCATTCAATATATGTATAAATAAGTTTACTATTACGTGTTACTGGAACACAAACGATCTTCGTTTTCAGGCTCTGAGATACATAATAAATCTTATTCCTACTAATTTATTTATCATTATTGAGTTGGATCTAGATAAGATGAATTATTTTTAATACTTATCATCAAGATTTTTGTGAAATAAGTCTCGACTACAAGCCAAGCGACGTAAAAAGTATACTCTATATATAATTTATTATTTTGAATGTTATTTGTTACAAAAAAAACCTAATTGCATCATTGTTTCATGTTTCATTTTCGAACGCTTAATAGTACGAGATCTGGCTGCAAGATCACTACGTTCATCGTGTATGTAGATAAAGATGTTTTTATTTATATTTACAAATGGGGGAATGTATTTTTGCCATGGTTCCAATTACTATTTGCCCAAGAGTATTTGTAATTAATATAATATTAATTGACTTTTGACAGGCATCATTATGCTTAAAAGGAAACTAGATCTTTTTGTCGTTGAAGATTGTACATCAGGTCGAAATGAAAAACTAAAAGTTGTATAAGCATAATATATATATACATCATATAGGATTAATTTTCCTAAATTGATTAATGATTCTGAGTTTTGATATTGGTACCTGAATTTCGAATTAGCACATGAACGCCATTCTTTGTGCGCACACCCTAAGGGAGGTATGTGTGGATCCTCGATAGACTTAATTAATTTTTGACACGAATATGTTATGTGAAGGCTCTTGGCCGACCTAATTGGTTTCTACATCGATTTGTAACGCTCTGTATAAAATTATCGGCTCGGGTTGATTTTTATACAAAGGTGTCCAGATTGTGTTGCTTTTTTATTGTTGTCACAGTAGCAGTGAGGCCGTAAGTCCGGAAGATAACTTTTAATTGGATTTATAGGATACTAGCTTATGCATATAAGCTTTTTTTTATTTATTTTAGCTTATGCCCGCGGCTTCGCCCGCGTGGTGTTCGAAAAAGTTGCTTATGTATTTTCCTGCTTGAATCGGTTCGGCCGTTATGCCGTCAAAGAGCTACATACTTTATAATATTAAGGCTTTGAATTTTTCGGAATCATATATCCTAATCCTAGGTATAAGCCATCATCATTAAAATTTTCAGCAAAACTTTTTTATCTTACTTAATTTTTTTTCTTCAATATAAAGTATCCTAAGTTACTTCTGATACCTCCAAAAGTATGTGTATAAAGTTTCATGATGATCGGTTAAGTAGTTTTTACGTGAAAGCGAAACAAACAAACTTACATTCACATTTATAATATTAGTAAGGATTTACCTACTACGTGAACGTTTACTAAGTGACATAGAAAATAACAAGAAACTGTATGAGAGTTATATAAACTGGACTCTCTCAACTAGAGTTCCTATAGTCACATTTTTGATAAACCATGTAAGTATTCTAATTTCATTACGCGCGCATTCACGCGCAATAAAAAAGGATCAAACTTGGGATAGAAGCTTATTTCGCGTATTTTATGGGACAAATTAGTATCAGACCGACATAGAAGATAAACTTTTGAGATGATAACTTCCTTCAAAATTTACTCAGCTGCTCAAAAAATATACTTTTTGCGTTCGAACTTCTTTGAATCAAAGTGACTGCAAAAAATATATTTTAATATACTTCGTATGTTTATTTTCATTATTAAATGTGCATCACCCACAGATTTAAGAGTCATTAGCCATGGCACCACATCCGCGGGCGCCTGTATTGTTAATTCTGATAATGTTGCGATTATATTAATATTGCGATAGTTCTCGGAATTGACAACTGTGTACGTTAATATATCTGCCATTGCCAATATTGTACTTTATAATTTTCGTATGTAAATTTGTAATACCGTGATAGATCAGAATTAATATAAGGTGGAAAGACTTCAAATTTTGAAGGTACTGGTTATTCTGGGTCCGTTCGTCCTTCCGTGCTTTCATCAGCATCATTTATAACCATAGCATCCTTATATCTTCTGTCATTGTGTGGTAACTGATTCCTATTGTTAACTTAAAGCCTTATATAAAAAAGTGTTGTTTTTGTTTAATGGACTTTTCGAGTCATTTTGTTGTTTACTCATGCACAGTATTTCACTTAAAATGATTGAAAATAACGATGACTAATGAATTATATATGTAGTTATGTTTGCCTGCTCTTTTGAAGACATTATAATTACAAAAGTAAATTGAAACCAGCGAGGGTGTAAAAAAAGACTGTTGAACGTGGACGAAAGAGGTCTAGAGTTCTGGCGCTCCTCTCGCATAGAAGTAAGCGACCACGCCTATCCCGAGACTTGGCGTGATGATATGTGTGTGTGTATAGTATATACAAAACAATGAAACAGTTCGGCACAGTAAAAACTAAAATTATCTATGAGCATAATACCCGTTGTACAGTCAACTGTATCTGCCAAAAGAGTCAACGTCCAGACTTAACAGACAAAAAGTTTATTACGAATGGGCGGGACGGGCCTGTACAAATCAGTGTCAGGACTCGCCAAGTGCGGCCCGGTGCGGTTTCTGTGGCTGCAAAACACAGTCGGTGGTTATTCTTGATTCTGGAAATGCCTTTATATTCCTTCCCTGTATTGGTCGGGTTAAGCTTTCACCGAATTCCGAACTTTGAACTTGCATTTAAAATAAGACTGTGTCTATACTTGCTTTACAAATATGAACACAAAACCAAAACAAGGAAGTGTTCGGCCGTGTATAAAATTATTATTTGGATTTATTTAATGTGACGAAATCTGCAGGGAAAACTTTTAAAATGTAACCCCCTCATTTTGTGACATCGGTCAGAGATACTGGATCTCTGACCGTACCTCGCCAGTCGCAACAGATTTTTTTTCCTGTGTCCACAAGTCCGGTATGTAGAGACAATGGGAACGCCCCTTTTATAATAAATCACCTCGTGATTAATGAACTGCGTAAGACGAGGGTGTTCCGCTAATCATATTCCATGACGGTCAAAGGTTTGGTGGCTTAAATTGGTCACTTGCACGTTAGTTGTATGAGTAAATGAGGATTGACTAATTTGTATGACTTTTTTATTGGACTGTATGACGTGTTGGTAGTGGGCTGTGGGTCTTCCTGCTGTGCTATGGGTTGTTAGTTCGATTCCTGCCTTCAGTTAATTTGTTATTATCGTTTCTGTTTCTGTCAGATTATTTATTTGTAATGGCTTGTTTACATATCAAAAGAATTTGACATTTCGGCAATTACGTTTTGGTATTAAATATACTTGTAAATTGATTGTCCCTTATGCATTTTACTAGTAATAATTTTAGTGTTATTTTCAGTGGTCTGTAAGAATCCACCGGTACGATAAGACTTGAAACCAAACCGATTAATTTCAAGATCCTTTAAAAGTTAGAGACAGATGTAACTTTAGACGTTATGTTCTACCGTTCTTTTTACGTTGTACACTAAGTTAAAGTTTTCGAGTCCCGAGAAGAGGACACGTACTCACGTGCTAGCGTCAACTGTCTACTTTCCCATTGTGTTGGACAACATAAATACGTTGCCAGCATGTCTTTTACTTGGCTGTACATTGCAATAGTTTGGATTGGGTGCGATATAAAATTTACATATTAACCGGACAATTTCAACATTTATTAACAAACTTTGTTAATGAGTAAGTCGAAGTAATATATCGTCACGCCTTCCCACAAGGTTCTCCGAAGGGGTAGACAGAGGTGTATAGGTAATACCCACACACCCACTTTCCGCCAGAGATATATTTTAAAAGTAGGTTGTGTATCATTATTTCAATCTGTCCACTACAACCTTGTGTAGTTATAATTAGTACATAATAATATATACTCACACTCCGAGCCCCTTCCCCGGCTTACCAATACGAAAACTCAATAACCAATTCCAAATCTAACATCGGCCGTGACGTGGGTGTCAATGCTTGCCATAATTCCACTGTACGTGACAAACACTACTGGTATCCCGGATATTCCCAATTTCCTAGTTCCCTGCTACCTCACCGGATTTATGTCACGACTGCGGTGAGATGGATGACGTCACGAACGACCTGTTGGCCTCTGATGCTGAAGAACTCGTGTGTAGTGTAGCAATTTGACGATGTGGATGATTTTTGTTGTCTAAAGCTTACGCTTGAAAGTGGTGGTCGTGAAAAATATATATTATAATAATACTTACCTGAGTGAGGATACCTACATGTACCGTGAACTCATTGTATAAACACTCCCTGCATGCTTTGGGAAGCTGCAAGTGTATGGCGCATCTTGTAATATGTATAAATAAATAAATATGTATGTTTATATATATGTATCTGTACCGTCATGCCTTCCCACAAGGGACAGGCAGAGGTGTGTATTAATTATACACCCACTTTTCGCCGGAGATATATTTTAGCTGCCAACGTGACAGATGGCATGTCCATCGTCTTTTCTTAAGCGCGTTAAGTTTCCGCTCATAGTTTTCCTTCACCTTTAAGCTCCTGCTGTAACCAATATAATAAATATTCTATTAAACTCAGTTCAGAACTCATTGGTACAGTCGGGATTCGAACTTGCAATATTTGTGTTGCAGGCCACTACGCGAATCACTCAGCCACCAATATGTTAAATATTCAAAATACTCCATATACCAAAAAGGATAGGATACTTTTCAATGCCCGGGAGGAATTCTATCCGGATAAAAGAGTTTTTCATCGTGGAATCGGGATCAGTGTACACTGTTTCGAATAGTGCTTTAGACATTAATCGGATTTAGAATTTTTGTATCATGCGTTTACGAAACAAGTCAGAAAATGGCAATTTTAAACAATTCTCCGGCTGCCGCTTAACGATTGCAATAACCACTACCTACAGCTTAGCTAGCTTTTCTTCGAGTTTTGACCAGCACTGTTTGGCTGCGTTCCTATCTAAGATGGAGGCACTGGCCCAGTCGAATAAATTGATTTCTTTGTCGATGTGTTGTGCTCCAATTCTCCAATTTATAATTACAGAGCACTATTCATATTTATATAAACCGATGTAATAAATACACTTAAGTTTGTTTATTTAGATATGTTTGCAATGTCCACTTCCGTCCAAATTAACCTAAGTCCAAAACTAATATTTGCTCCTCTGTATTGACCTTTGGTGAAAGACAGATAAGGTCGCGACCACACGGTCCCTGTGTAAACAAACACGCGCTCTGAGGTCCATCCAGTATTATTAATTAAACTAAGTGGCTGAGTAAGGACGTACAACCACGAATGTTTTACTTTCCATGTATTGAGTTTTTGTGAGTAATGTTACGTTGGTTTACACATAAGTATGTATCCAATGTAAAGGTTTATACCTACCACATACTTGCCGAACTATCGAGGAGGGAACCTGAGTCTTCAAGAGTGTATACTCATTATTTTTCCATTTGAAGATTGCAAGTAACCATTCGGCTTGACGGTGATGTAGCTAAGCGCACTAAATACACAGGGGCTGTGATGTTTAGCTGCGATTTTCTTTAAGTATTGTTAGGTTTTGCCCCAGTCCGTCGCTCTTATTGTGATAGGAATGGAACCAAAAATTGTCGTGACACGTTGTGTAATATTTTTAAGTAGCTTGTATATTTGGAGCACGTAGTCGACTACGAAGTTGAGACACCAACTGCACTCAGCGCGATACTTACCCATTGTTATAAAGATATACTTTACACTTACATAATTTCAAAGTAACGACAGAGGCGCATAGTAACAAAACCTCGAATCCCTGGAGATTTACATACTTAGGTGCAAATGTGATAGATAGCGAACCGATCGCCGTTTCTCCAGTAGTATTGAATATGATTTGTATATAATACATTTATTATATATTTTTATTCTTTCTATGTAATAACATGGATTTCTGATAAGGAGTACTTAATTACATGGAATAGTTTAAAGTCAAGTACAGATGTTTATAGTTCTTCGTTGTGCGAACGGCAAGGGTAAGTTTTACTTGGATATTATAAAAATTAACTGTCTTTATATATATATCCTCACGTCTTCCCACAATGGTCCCCGAAGGGGTAGGCAGAGATGTATAGGTAATACCCATACACCCACTTTCGGCCAGAGGTATATTAGGTGCCAACGTGACAGATGGCGAGTCCATCGCCGTTACTCCAGCACGACTATACATACGGCTTTGAATTTCTTCTCAGACGTATGCAGGTTTCCTCTCCATGTTTTCCTTCACCGTTCAGGTTGTGGTGTGACTAATCACTGTACTTAAGTTCAGAAAAACTCATTGATACAGTCGGGATATCTACATATATCACTATTCGCATGTATATCATTAGAAATTGTATAGTATTGAACTAAAACTAACATACTGACAACCTTTGGCTTTATAACTTTCTACTTGGAGTGAATTAATATCATTAGTCTGTTTCCTCTCACCATACCTACCTGTTATATACCGAATACACATGCCGTCGTTCGTATATTATAGTTCGTGTCGGCAATTTGCAGAGTGACATACGTCCACTATGATCCACTTAGTGTCAAACACATCAATTGTATAGTGCAAGAGCCCAATGCCTATTAAGCGAGCTCATGCCACAATTCGACGGCAGTCCAAAGCCCAATTTAATATGGAGACAGTGGATAGAAATTACATCACGCCTCTCGCACGACTGTCCATCCCCAAGCACAGGTACTTGACGTTTGGTGTTTTTTATGCGGGTACATACTCTAAAAGGCCTTGGACCTCCGGCCGCCGTGGACATGAGAGTAAGTAGATATATATTAGGTGCTAACGTAACATTCACTCACGCATGACTATACACCCGCCATTGAATTTCTTCTCAAACGTTTGCAGGTTTCTTCTCGATGTTTTCCTTCACCTTAAAGCTCGTGGTAATCACTCTAATTAAGTTCAGAAAAATCCATTGGTACCGTCGGGACTCGAACCACTCGAAGCACCTTTTTTTTTCACTTCCTATGGAGGCTTTTAATCTAATGTTTACATAATATCTTCTATATCTTTATCCAATGGATATCCAATCCATTAACCTTTATTGAGTAGATTAATGCCGATGAAAGTCATTGTAGAGCTGTCAATCGATTAGCGATACAGTAACTTATCTGTGGATTAATCGTTACCTGGTGTTATTAGATTAACAATTATTTCCATGGTTCTCATTCTACCATTGTAATAATCTGTATTAAGTATATTAGGCCATATGAGACGTAACAAGTTATAATGCGATTATAAAAGCAATTGGTTTTGTCATCTGCCAGTGAAAGTCCGTGGGTTTCAGAGATTAGATGGCACAAACAGACAGAAATAAAGTAATAATCTTGAAATATATATATATTTTCATTTATATTAGTTGTTTAAGGAGAATACTTTCGTCTAAATATTTTTTATTTCTCCATATTATGATTTCTTATAATATGGTTTACTCATGAACACGTTTGGTCATCATATGAAAGTGTCATCCACTACCAGCTTTAACATTCTGCGTACTTCAATGTCCCATCTGTAATGTTGTATGTTCATGAATGTTCATGAGTAAAAGCGTAACAGACAAGGTTTCTTTAGCATTATATTATTATTAGTAACACCTACACTGTGTGTCCTGCATTAGGTCAGGGGAGATTACACCTCAGGTTATGTAGTTATTGCGTGACAATACATATCCCAGCCCGACGTGGCACTATATTAATTACATACAAGGTTGCAGCCTTCCAAGAACCATTTAGTCGGTAATTGAAGTTGCGCTAAAGTCAGCTTGTTCAGGAATACACTGGACTTTGTTGTTTGAATATTGAACGTGTTGAGTCGCTGACTTGGTTAATAACACTGAAAGCTTGACTCATCTACTTATATTTATAACGAATAGCTAATATATACATACATACATAGATATCAACAAGCCAAATCCCTCGTGGAGAAAGGGAGAGTAGAGCGCCAGTTCTCTCTAGACTTACAGACCTCTTTCGCTTCATCCACACTAATCAGTATTTTCGTACCTATGTTAATAATTATAATCTTGACACCTTCCAACAAAGTATTTGCAAGGGAAGGCAAAGTATTAGTCACACCCACTATTCACTAGAAATATAAGTCGCCGTCTGTCAAGTACGATTTAGCCGTCCTTTTGATTTTTCCGACACACGCAGGCTTCTTTAGGATATTTTCCTTTAACGTGAAATCTTTCGTGTGTCTCATCACTGTACTTCATTTCAGAACATGTCTTGTTAATCGTTCGATTGAATTGAGTTTGATGACATTCCTTAAAGATTTTCGTCGATAAACACAATTTCTTGTCGCTTACGATAAAAAAAAGAAGTAAGTATATATATATATATATATATATATATATATAAATTAATAATAAAAAAGAATGCAGGAAAACATCAAGAGGAAACCTGCATATGTTTGAGAAGAATATCAAGTGCGTATGTATGTAGAAGCACTTGGCAAACGGCAATAGACTCGCTATCTGTCACGTTGTCACTTAAGATATATTTCCGGCTGAAAGTGGGTGTTGTAGGCACTACATACCTCGGCCTACCCCTTCGAGAAACCTTGTGGGAAGGCTTAAAGATACGGTAGATCATAAGTATAAATACATTTGTATTCCTCAACGCAAATTACTTATTGCCAGTCAATATTTCTCCTTGATTATGGATATGAAAATTCAGTGGGTGTGTGAAAACTCATTCTGCATGCATACACGATGAGAGCCGACTTCATAAGTAGCTGATTTAAAATTATAATACACGCGCGCGAGATACCCATCAGCGGTTATTTTGAAAGATTCTTTACATTAAAGCAATTATAACCGAGTTGCTTGTTACATGGTAATATAGTTGAATATGCATCGTTTTCTTAGTCATCGTGCCTACGAAGCGACAACATACACTGTCCTGCGGCTCTAGACAAAATGCTTTTCTGTTAGCCTTCACGTTAACTGATATCGATAATTTTATGGCAAATATATTTAAAATTCGTTCCATAGATTGTGTTATGAAACTGAAAATGAAAACATAATTTTATGGATTATTAAAAAAAAAACATTATTATTATTATTTTTAAATTTCGATTGTATTAATCAATATATTAACTGATCTACATTATTTCAGAAAGAGCTCATACTCTATCTGAAACAAATAACTATCTTTTCTGATATTTTTTTTATACTATACAACGATTTTTCACCTGCATAACACAGTAATAATGTTTTATAAACTTTTTTCGAGCAGTCCTTAAAATGAGCAGTCAGATGTTATCTTAGAATGACAGGTCGCACAGGTCGCACTCCGTCGAATCGACCACTCGTTACAAGCACGTTTGGCGTGTATACAAAGATTGATGGAGTGCTAACACGGGACCTAATGATATATACCCTTAAGAACTATATATTTTTCAAACCTTCAGTACTACATTAGTCATACTATGACATTGTGTAAGCCGCTGCTATATCCGTGTAATGTGGATTATCAGGATAGTGTATCTATTCATACGTCTTTCTCTCTCAGAATTTCACTGAAGTCACAACATCTCATATTTAATCGAAATAGACTCATATTTGAAAACCTTCAAAATTACACGTTGTAATGACAAGAATACCTTTTATTTCATTACGATTACCCGATTTGACATGACGTAATAGGATTTCATTACGCAGTCTGACTTCAGTTTTACAAGGAACATCAACTGGAGGAAACTGTTTGGTTGCGCCGAAAATCTTTACATTTAGTAACCATATATATATATAACTAACTAAAGAACAGTATAGAACTAAGTTGCTACCCGCCGTCTGTTCCGCTTAGATCGTTTAAAATATGTTACGAATTTGATTGCGGGGTAAAGATAGTTCTTAATAAAGGACTGTCCTTTAACGTATACTAGTAAACCACACTTTTATGATCACTAATAACGTGGTAAACAAGCTCGTGGTCCGCCTGATGGCAAGCGGTTACCGCTACCTATGTAAACTAGCAACACCAAGGCAGAACCCTTGGTTTTGCAAGCGTCCTCGCACGTTTCTGATCCAGCAGGATTGTTCCCGGACATCTTGAAGGCCTCCATGCTTTAATGTTTGAGGAAAATTTTAACGGGGAGTTCTACAACCTGAGCGTTCTCGCAAGGAAACTCGTTTGAAATAATATTTTATATACAAATTATTTGACTGAATTTTCAATACATAAATTGAAATAATTTCAATAAACTTTGATTAACGTCAGCAATGGAAAGGTTTCAACCAGTTCTCGTTTCGGTATTGAAATACCCACTTATTGTGGACTAACAGGAAATATTATTTTTAAGCTGATTGAACTGGAATTACCTGTTTTAATGTGTTTTCCATTTATAATTTATTAAGTTAATTAATATCTCTAGTAGCTCCTGGGATTGAAAATATCTTGGCCCTACACTTTTTGTCCAATGCTTTGCATTAATACGTACGTTAGCATTACATACGCTTTAATTGCGACTTGCATGTTAGTTGAAGGTGTAGTACCTTGTCCTTTAGGGTAAGTTTAAGGCTGAACTAGAGATCCATTGTGCCCTACTTCTCTTCAGGTGTCCGGTTTGCACCACTCGAGGATCACGTGCTAGTGAGTCGACTGTCAAATATCCCATAGGTGAGAGCGGTCAATCAATTCTTGATCAGACTTTTTACTCACTTCAACAAGCAAATAATGGTTTTCCAACCAATTAGTTCAAGAGTAACGCTATGACTAACGCTATGCTAATCCAAATTATGAACTAAAACAAACGCGTCCTAACGATCGCATCAATAGCGCAGCCGACGGGGCCCTAATTGATGACATCGTTAACTAACAAATTTTGTTTGTTAGACAAATTGAAGAAACACTGACTGATCGACCATGTCAGATACATCTGTTACGTCGCTATACGTAACAATATGGTAGGTGTAAGATTTTCAGCATTTGATTTTTATTATTCTCACACCTGACTGACATACCGACTGAGGGTAGGCGAAGAGATTAGAGCGTGAGACCTCGACTCCGCTTCATCCAAATTCATCGCTACTATTTCTTCACCAATCATCCTTTATTATTCTGGAATGCAAAATTACCGAGCATTCACCGATTTTTTCTCTTTTTGCTCTAACATTACAAGCTCGAATTAATACTATTCAAATAAGTTTATTCTGTACTTATGTACATAAAACACAAAAATGCACACAAATTCTAGTAATATAGAATAGGGTAAAAAACAAAATACCTATGAAATCCAAACAGCATCACATTAACATTTGTAAATAATGAATAAAAGTTATTCAGTTTAATAAATGTACTTTGAACGTACATAAATATATATAAGCTTATAATATCTTTGTCTAGACGGTCCCTAATGATACTCAGTCTCAGCCTGGATTTATATGGACTGTAATATCAAATGTGAGCACTAAGGTCTAATAAAAACCCAATTTAAGCTACACTGCGTATTGCAAGGGACTTGGGATTGGCCTGAAATTACTCCAACGACAGAAATACGACGGAGTTTTGTTAGAAGTTTAATTTGAGATAAAATTTGTTAAAAGCTGAATATATGTCTACAGAGCAAGTACCGACGTAAAGCATGACGTCAATTTCAAAATGCCATTTGAGTTATAAACTTGGTTGAACGGCTGAATTGATTTTGATCATATTTGGATGGAATATTATTATATTATTATGGATGGAAAGTAGATTATGAATTAGATTAACTTTTTTAAATACCAAGCAGTTCTCTTATTTATGTCCACAATAATGGCAGCTAAAATGGATTGAGTTCATCTGTTAAAAGATTTATTTCATGAGTTTTCCTTATAGGAAATTCAAATAAAAATATTGATCAAAGATATCCGACAATCGTTCCTATAAAGAAATCTCAGCTTATTGTCAATAAATAACCACCGGCCCATAATATTTCGTCTATTGTTTCCATACCAAAGTGAAATTTATTCGAACTGGCAATAAATATCCTTTGTAAAGCTCTTGTTAGCACACTGGAGTTAATTTAATCGTAAAACACTTCTAAATCAAACATCAAAACGACGGGGCGCATAAAACAGGCTCGTATTAAACCGGGGTGTTTTCATAGCGGTAATTTTAACAGGTAAACAGAACTGAACAATAAAAAAAATAATTTATTAGATTTATTGTAAGTAGCGTAGGCTGTCGTTGGTGATACAGAAGCTAAAAGCGGCTTTACGCCGCGAGAATTGATAACGCACGACCGGCCAGCGACCTGGGATATTATGGAGGAGGTAACCATTGTTTGATTAATTGATAGAGGAATTGATTTTGTTTATTTTGAGGATAGCATCATTAGCAATATTTTTAAATCATATAGAATCTCGATTCTATATGATTTAAAAATATGACATAATGACAATCACGTTGTATATCTTTACCCTCGGGTAAAGATATACAACGTGATTGTAAAAGTAAAGTGTGCTAAAAAATATTTGATGTGTAAAATTGGATATAGGTACATATGACATCCAGTCCTATCAATTTGTAGCTAAAGCTTAACTATCGCTGCAACCATTTATAAACAACTGTATACCGCTAATTATGCCGTCGAGATTTGCATTAATCGGCTCCCTCCAAGGTGCAATCTTTATACCTTAATGGCATACCGGAATTTACGGCGAATTACCTCTAAATACGGCAACTATCGGAGTTACGGCAATTTGTGCGGCTTATTGCGGTGCCGGCGCCCACTGTTGGCTGCTTACTTTTAATTTATGTGCCGAGTTTGCATTGGCGTCGAGTGCCGATAAATTCTTAAGGGAATCTTAAGTTCATCATTTATTAATATTCAGACTTTTATAGTTATTCATTAATAACTAATTGAGGTGGATTAAATGACAAGCCATTCAGAAGAATCTTCACCGGACCTTCAGATTCAGAGAACTGTTGATGATTCAAAATAATACGAACTCTTATGATGTCGTAGCAGATATTGCTCCAATCCTGCCAATTTTCGATTATTGACATTGATATTAATTTTACATATCATCTGGTTGAACTGCAATATAATGCCCAAAATAAATATGACAAAGCATTAAAAATATTCCAATAAAATATTGAACCGTTTAAAAGACAATTTTACCCCTGAATAATTATGCGCGAACGATACGGAGGCAGAGCTCGCATAATGGTAACATCCACTCATAATTTATTCGCAAACTCATCACGGCAAACTCCCACAATGGCGGGCGAGTTCATATCCATCGTTCGGTGTACGAACAAAGCCCGTGATACTTGGTGCGTTAGGGTTCCTTTAAATCACATCGTACTGAGCGTTAGTTAAAACATTACATATATTAGTGAAATAGCTGCAAATTCGCCACCAACCAATGGTCCTTATCGGAAAATAACTGGATAGAAATCATTGACTAAAGCACAAGTTTAAGGTGTTTGAGGATGATTTAGAACTATGTATTTTTGTTTATCATGTATGTATGTTTCATCAATACATGATATTCGAGTACAAAATATATAGAATACTTATATACTTAACCTAATATATCGTCTTTATAAGAAATGCTAACAAGTATACTATTTGTACGTAATGGAATAGAGGTGTGTTTATTTAACATAAAGATTATATCCACGATAGTACGCAGCGGTCACTCGATGTTCAGGTTATATTATTTATTCGTCAAACAGATTGTTGACAGTTGTCGTTACTGATAAGATCGTGTAACTTGATGGGAAAAATGTATACAATACTAATCAATGGATACTGCGTATTGATATGAACAGGCCCTTATGTAGTACTAGCTGTGCTCGCGACTTCGTCAGCGTGGACGGCTTTTTTATATTTTGTATAAATGTTATTTTTTCAATAAAAAGTATCCTATTCTTCTAATACCTCCAAAAATATGTGTCTAAAGTTTAATGATGATCGGTTAAGTAGATTTACGTGAAAGCGTAAAAAACAAACTTACATTTACATTTATGATATTAGTAAGGATGTAGGGGTATGTCGAAATCACTTGTTATGTTTTCAAAACTCGTTGAGTTAATATCGGCTTAGGTGTATAAATAGATCATATGGGCTCAGTACCACAAAAGCTTGAACAAGTTTTTCATAACACTCGCCTTTACGCTATAATGAATAGCTTGCAAATACTGTAGGTTGCATTCAATTACTTTGTATCTGGCTGCGCGGCGTAATTGACTACGTAATTACGTGGTTTTCGTGCAATTTTCAGATATGATATCAATAAAATCAATTGATGGGTAGCTTCCATCTTTAGTTAGCTCAGTTGTGAATATGTTGTGTCGTAGTTTGTTAGTAATATACTAATTGCATTCCATAAAACAAGTTTCTAATAAATAAATATTAGTTCGTAAACTCAGAATAATATGGTCAAGAAATTAATTCCTCTAGGACATAAAGCTATTGATAAAGGTAAAAATATTCTCCAATCCAATCATTCGATCGCCGTGCTGAACGAATGAGCGAGTCTTCCGTACGCGATTCCGCTCCGGCTCACTTTCCAATTTTATTTCATTCACTCATGTCTACGTTTATTGGTTCGATGTATTGACCCCTTTTAGGTAACGTGTTTTATAATGGAGAAGGAAAGGTACTTCAACGTAAGTGCTAAATCATTTGTGTTTTGTTTTCAAAGCGCACCCTTTTTATTAACCCTGCGTAAACGTTGTTCAAACACTGGGCATGTTTTTGTGAGTAAAATACTGTATGACAGGTTTTATTTATGAGATGGTTAAAATTATAGAATCCTTTCATGTTGATTCCTCATCATTATTGTGCGGGACTTCGCACAAACATTATTGGGGTCGTTACGACTGGTGTAATGTAAGTACCTATAATATCACCTATGTCCATCGACGGGGATTTCATCCCCATACCTTAAAACCAAAAAAGTTTTGTACTGCGCGAATCCAAAGGTACTTCCTTCCGCGAACCCTCAGGCTGTGGAATGTGCTCCCGTTGAGGTTTTTCCTGGAGCACAGCATGTAGTTCTTCAAGAAGCGTGTGAAAGGATTCCTGCAGGGTTGGCAGCGCGCGAGTAATACCCCTGGTGCAAGCGTCCATAGTCTGAACGCATGCTTGGTGGCCACCCTTTTGGTATAAAATAAAGTACGGGACATCCGCCTGTAGTAGTTGCGGGTGTAGAAAGTTATCTTCTAACACAGCACTGATGTCTGTTTATCAAAATGCGGAATTGTTGCGTGTACTCACATCGGAAACTCGTTAATGCCGTATCGAAGGTTTGTTCGAGGTAAATACATATTTTATATCCCTCGCCTTATATGCTACGTACCTACATGGGGAATACGGAAATTGTTTGCTGCTTCTTAAAATTTACAAGTCCCTCATGAAAATTATTGTTTTCAGGGGTTCTTCATGATATTTTGTATGCTGTAATCCTTATTAAACCAATAATGTTTTTTTTTATTTCCAATATGAGGATAAATATTAATATGCTCAAAGTTGTTTATTCTAATGGAAATATATATCCTCACGCCTTCCCACAAGGGTCCCCGAAGGGGTAGGCAGAGGATTATAGGTAATACCGACACACCCACTTTCCGCCAGAGGTATATTAAGTGCCAACGTGACAGATGGCGAGTCCATCGCCGTTACTCAAGCACGACTATACATACGTCTTTGAATTTCTTCTCAGACGTATGCAGGTTTCCCCTCGATGATTTCCTTCACCATAAAGCCCGTGGTGTGACTAATCACTGTACTTAAGTTCTGAAAAAATTCATTGGTAGAGTCGGGATTCGAACTTGCAACCTTTGCGTCGCAGGCAACTGCTCGAACCACTCGGCCACCTAATGGAAATAATATTGTATTATAATCGTAATATGTATACAGCCCCAAATTGAGCAATGCTTATGTTATTTATAAAGCTTTGGTTACTTTGGCACCTTATAGTTATTATATCTTCATCTTCTTTGGTTTTAAGACTTAATGTAGTCATAAAAAACACTACAATTCATATATCGGACAAAATAACGTAATGTTACATATATTTTTATACAGGCAATTTGAAACATTAGTATTGATTGCACAAGTAACCAAGTGCGATTTAGAATTTTGAAATTAATCGATATCCGCCCGCCTTACGGCTGCAAATTATTTGGAATAAGCAATTCAAAGCAACATTAATCTTGAACTTTCAACGACCGAATGCTTCATCACATTGTTTTTATCTCTCTCCCTCATTGCGAATGTTGGGAGACGTTTGTTTCTTTGGCGTTTGCGAGCGCAATGTAAATTGTTCCCTGAAAGTTTGCAAAGGCTGTTTATTAAATTACCGCCGTCCGAGGACGATTCGAGTGTCACGCCTCTAGTTGGCTGGTGTATGGGAAAACCGATCGGCGGTTTGGAAGATGTCGTACAGCTTATTAGGGAGTATAATTGTCGATGGTAGAAGAATTTTCTTATGGTATCGTTGTTGATACAAACTTTATGTTGATGCCGAGTGATTCGAGTGCGACCCTGCGACACAATGATCGCAAGTTTGAGTCCCGACTGTGCCAATGAGTTTTTCTGAACATAAGTACAGAGATTAGATACAGCACGAGCTTTCCGGTGTAGGAAAACATCGAGAAGAAACATGCATACGTCTGAGAAGCAATTCAAAGGCATATGTATAGTCGTGCTTGAGTATCGGCGACAGACTCGCCATCTGTCACGTTGGCACCTAAAATATATCTAACGCAAAGTCAGTGTGAGGGTACTACCTATACACCTGTCCCTGTCCTGTCCTGAACTGTCGCGGGAAGGCGTGAGGATATATAATAGGGATTTTTTGTGATTTTTGACCGATTCAATAAATATGTAAGAATGAAGAGTGAAGCAGCCACCTTGCAGCCTACTTTAGGTAAAGTTGTTAACTTGTACCCAACAATTGTATGGAACTTAACTCGGAGCTAGTCCGGGACACTTTTTTCTTCTTGTCGAGTTGGCGTCGCTATTAAGAGCTTTCTCTTGGAAATTAGATTATTTACACTATATGACCATTTTCCCGACACTGCTGGTGTGTAGATGTTTTATATTTCTCCCTCTCAGTAAAATAAGAAATATTATTCTTATGGAAAGCTTTTATCAACATATTCTATGGAAAGTGATTAGATGGGAGGCTTATGAATCATCAAACGGGTCGCGTTGTTAACAACCTTGCTCGCTATGATTAATAGCGTTTTGTTTGACAAAATTTTGCAACGTTCGTTTTGGAAAAAAAAAACTTTGTTTTGCTTGTTTTTGGATGTGCGTACACATGCTTTCAGCTGCGGAAAATAAACAATGAACAACAATACAAAAAGCAAGTATTAAAATAAAATGTGTATTGATATTTATTTATTATAAATAATAAAGTGATATCTGAACTCATAGGACTCACGGTATAAATAGACAGAGTACATCACTATGTATCCCTACTGACGTATAACTAAATGTATCCCTTTCAGTTAAATGGGCTAGTTGTAAAGTTTTGGTCAGTTTTGACGTATCTTACAATGGAAACAGAATGTACGCACACGAGCCTTCATTTATATGTATGAAGGTATCTAATCACGGAGCACGACATCTGGTCTGCCATCGATCATGTCCGGGCGCAATTTTCCGGACGCGCACCCAATCCGGGCCCGTGTCGGATCATCCTCACCGGCTAATGCGTCATGACTCCCACGATTTGGGGAATATTCAATTTTTATCTCGGCACGGATAACGTGGGTTACTGGAAAGTGTTTTATGGCTGTATGTGTATGCTTTGTATGTGTGTCTTGTTGGTTTATTAGAAAATATGACATGTTTTGAATAGGTGACCAAATTAGCGCCTTATGCCGAAATGTGTGTTGTAGGCTTTTATTAGTTGCGTTTTCATATAAACAATAGTTTTCACATATAATTGAGTTATACATATTCGACGACTGTCTGGTCTAGTGGTTAGAGCTCCTGACTGCGAAACTTGATGTCGCGGGTTCGAATCCCGCTGAGGGCAGATATTTGTGTGATGATCACGAATATTTGTACCTTAGTCTTAGATGCTCTATGTATTTAAGTATATATCTATCTATATAAGTAAATATATCGTTGTCTAGTTACCATAACACAAGCTTTGCCTAATTTGGGACTAGGTCAATTTGTGTGGAATTGTCCCAGGTATTTATTATGATATTATTATTTATTACATATGTATTCATCCCCTATAATCAGAAGCAGTAGATCGTCGGCTTTTATGTATTGTATTCGTTTTAAATTGTATTTATATAATATGTCATAACATTTCGAGCCTAGTCCCTCAAGGCGTAGGGCATGGAGAGTAGAGCGCAAATTTTGGTTTGAACCTGACTTTGTTCGCTTCATCCACATTTATCAGACTTCATATAAGTACATGTGCTTGTCGGTTGCGGTACTGTTATCGTTCCGGTCCTTGAGTGTCCGATCGATTTGATCTAGGTGATAAATATGTATATAAATGAAATTATATATATAACCTCAACTACTATACATATGTTTTGATGTTTTCCTTTACCGAAAGCTCATGGTGCGACTAATAACGTACTTAAGTTCAGAAAAACTCATTGGTGCAGTCGGGATTCTATCATGCAATATTTAATTAATAATATCCCATAAACAATAACGATATCTTGTAAGTAATCAAGCGTCATCAATCGCTGCACAATTACTGACCAATTAATATAGGATGCGCATATACAATTGGCCTGTGTAATGGTTTAGTACGTTCAACAATATTAGCATAATGCAACGTGGCCCATTGGCCAATGTTTATCACTCCGATGCTCGCATTTCTATGTAAATACAGTCGCTATAGATCGCGAATGTTGATTGCAAATGCTCGACTTGGCAATGCTTTGTGATATAAGGCAATGTGAAAGTAAATTTAAGCTCCAATATCCAACCGCTTCGCTACGGAAGCAAGGAAGTGGAGAACAGCGGCCAGAGATTTTGACCTGACACACTGAGATACTAGAAGACTATATTTATCAGAATCAAACTCTTTTCCATATTTATCGTGGGTTTGGTCCAGAGTTGGAGTAGACTCGTTGGTCTTTGTTATGTCAAGGTTCAAGATGTACCACGTCATCAAATGAAGTCAGTAAACGAAAGTGTCGTATGCGCTCCTTGTTTTCGTATTGACAATACCATCAAACAAACACATCGAACAGGCGAAACGATCGCGTTCATCTAACAAACGATGATGAAGAAAACACTTTGAAAATACAGCCTTTTTCTGAGAGGTCATTTAATACATTTTATCACCTAACACGATGTAAACGAGGAAAAAAGTACAAGGAACGAGTAGAGAGGACCCTAATAACTTGGCTTGGAGTCAAGCGAAGGGTTGACGTTTAAACTTTACCCGGTACATGTTTACTGCTCTTCCCAGTGGAAGCCACTTACCGAGCAACACATAAAACTGTTGAAATACAGTGCCTGGATGTGGCTGAGTACACGAACAGATAAGTAAAGGGCAACCTCACACTATATACCGAAGAATTGCATCTAAACAACCAGTATGTACATCAGACAGTGTATATTAATATTGCTGTTTCATGCCCATTAAGTAGATATTCATAATTTTACAAGTATGTAACTTATAAAATATATCTCCGAGGAAAATTGGGTGTGTGACCCAATTTTCAAAACCACCTCTGTCTGCCCACCCGTTCAGTGACCCCTGTGGAAAGGCGCGAAGATATAGTTTTAAAATAGGACTTAAATTACAACTTTTTTTACTTTACATAAATTTATTGCGTTAATATATAATAAATTGTTAGTCAAGCTTTGTTATATTGTGTATAGCGTGCGTAAAACATGTTTATTTTTCATACAATATTTTAATTTACACCTCTTTGTAAAGAACCACTTGAATGTTACAAGTGTCTACTCTAGGACACATGCCCTGAGAATGTTACAAGACTTCCTCGTACAATGTTAACATTGTCATCTTAGTGGCACTTTACATTTCTACTTTGATTACTACACCATTGTTACAAGACACGCCTCATCCAGGGGAATTTATATCCGTACATAAAACCATAAGCAGATAATTCAAGCTAGTTACGTCTGAGTCGCCACCTGGGTACTCCTAATTGCCTCAACACATCGACCAAGGACCTAAGATGTCGTGCACACTTTCTGTTTTACTATACGTACATACGTATAATTAAGAACACTAATCGCAGAGGATTTCGTTGTACCGAATGGAATTGTTTTGGGTGCACGAAATTAGGCTCCAAAATTTGTATTTCATCTTCCGTGTTTAACATGAATGAAAATAAGTATATCTAGAGTAAGTAAAAAGTATTTTATGTCGAATAAAATATTCACGTTTGAAATCTGATTATGAAGATTTAGTGCCCACAGTCTGGGCTTAAGAGTAATCTGTTCTAATATCTGTCACTGAAGTTTTGCGTGTTCCAGTTTTACTGCTCGAGCAAAGTTTGAATCTGAACTTGTTCTTAGTGTGTCAGGTCATTAATGTAGAATTTACTTAGGACCTTAAAAATCTTGGTGATATTTTATTTACAGATTTTATATTCTTACAATCTATCAATAGGCATTTTACAATTGGGCATGGGCTATGGGCTATGGTCAACGATATACATATTATATAGAAGATAAAAAAATATATACATAGGACATCCAAGACAAGAAACATATATATATGTATATACTCGATACAGATATTTGTGTGATGAACACATTACACAAATATCTTACTTCAAGTTTAAGAGCCAGGATCTATGACCGCTAGACCACAATGTCGTCTGAATAATTCAAAAGCTTAAATAATATTCTTAAATTTCCCTACTTTCTTTCAAAAGTGTTTTCCATACGTTGAATTAAGGTGTCGATACCCGCATTTGGATTTGATTTTAACCCTTTAAAAATCACATGAGATGTGTCGTTCATTTGCATTGCAAATGTATTGTCGAGCAGGAAATTCAATTTGGACAATACGCTCTCGTTGTTTTCACTATAAAGGGCTGGGTTTAATTTGGACAAAAGCCTTAAACTTGGAGGCTTAACGAGTGCCGAGGGTTCTCTTGAAGTTGTCTCTTTATGTCTCTAATCTATCGAGATAATGACTTGGCAAATAAGCAAACTATCTAACGCGTCTAATTGTATCTCCAAGAATAGAGGAATTGTTTCGGGGTATTCGTAATGGCTCGTACTTTCTTAAGAAAATAAGATTTTGAGATACTTATCAGAACTATAGTGACTAGTCACATATTCCGAACAATCTATGAAGCAGATATATCCTCGGGTTGAGATTGGACTTCTACATTTTTTGCAATGCCAGTCACTTAAAAATGTATAATGTCTTGATATACATACCTACATACAATTGGTACAATCATCTCTTCATGCTCTCTCGAGTCTCACACGCGATTGGCGGCTGGAGTGGTCTAGACTCTAAATACTTAATAGAACTCTTTAGCTTTGACCTGAGATGTGATATAACAAAATGAATGTCGAAAAGTAAAGTATATTACGCTTCACCCAACGAAACTTCGAGTGTAGGCAATCTTCGTCATTCGATTATTATTTTCTCGGGCGAGATTTATAAGTTGATCGTACGAAGTTGCGAGCTCAGCGAAGTTTCATAATAACACTGGATATGTGTAAATGGAGTATGAAAGACGTGAGCGAGACAGACGTCGTGTTTCCTTAGAAATCAGAGGATTTGTAACAATTTTGCGCTAATATTGTTTTTGACATAAAATTTTGGGCGTATTTGATTCAGGCTTGGAATTTTTATAATGTTTGCCATATATTTTTTCAAGTCTTCTCACAAGGTGTAATGTATCGCCCGCTCATATCGCCGTGGATTAATTAGGTGTGAAAGTAACAGATGACGGGTCCGTCCCCGTTTATGAAGGATGACTGTACACCATTCAATTTTATCTTAAAGTTACGCAAGTTTCCTCTCGATTTTTTCTTTAACCTTATTTGCGGCTTGATAAGTCACTGCACTTAAAGTTCAGAAAACTAGGTGCTACCAGTCGGAGTTTCGAGCCTGGATTTTTGTTATTGAAGGCAAATCGAGCTCGGCCATCACGGCTCTACTATTCGTTATAACTAAACAAAAAATCTACTCTTTTAGGCTCGTTCTATGTTCTTGTGTGCGGGTTAACAGAGTAATTTCACAGTGGCGTCACGTTTGTGAAATCCTTAGAATATATTGCGGTTCCCTTCCACGAGTATATTATGTAAGAAGGTTTACGTTTTCGTATAAGATTTTTGTAAGGACTATAATGTCTAAAACATTCGCTCGAATAGATTTTATAAAACCCTTCTAAAATATGGGTACCAGTATGCATCCTCTTTGAGAAAGAAATTATATTTATTTCATCGCTAGGCAGTACGTTTTCTAGGTCCTGCCAACCATAAAAAATAATACATACATACATACATACATATCATCACGCCAAGTCCCTAACGGGGTAGGCAGAGAGTATAGAGCGCCAGTTCTCTCTAGACTTAAAAAATAATAATTACTTAAATATATTACTGAGATGAAGAACGAGAAATGCCACCCAATTAAAACAACTGGTTCCTGAAGATATGTAATTTTTACACTATGGAGTTGTATTGTAGGTAATGGCGCTTTGTTAATGACGCGGACCGGTTTTTAATATATTTCTACTTTATAAGAACCCGTAACAAAACATTCCATAAATCAACTGAAGCGTTTATCTGTTTTCTGGTTATAATTCTGTATTTATTTCAACATTCCTGAGCATTCTGAAAACTATTGAAAAAAAATCCGAACGATCAAGTCTCGGATTTACCTGGTTATAAATTACCATTGCTTCTCATTTCGCGTGACTGCAATAATGGAAAACATAAATTCAGGAGACAAATTTGTGACCTGACAACAGGCTGCGGGTAAAGACGCGGACATTTCTGTCTGCTTCCATGCCTCTTGACAATGCTTTTATTGCTTACCAAAATTTTCCTTGTGCTTATATCTAAGCCCTTGCCTTTTTATGCATAAGAGCTACTTTCGCTTGCACTAGCTGCATGTGGTTATTCGGCAGTGCATGAAGCTTTCCAGACAGTCTAGATTAACTTAGCTGTATATAAATAAGGTTTATTTTCCTGTATTTCGGAATTTGGTGTTCTAGTATGCGTGCAGCCCAAGTTAATTCCGTGCCGGTCACGTCTCTCCGCGACGTCGAGATGGACTGACATTACAAGCGATGGAAAGCTTTGACCAATTGTATATTTGCATACAATTTTAGTTTTTATTTTTTAATTTTATTTACGAAATGAAAAGCTTTAGAAAACTTGGTGAGCGGATGCTCTGAGAGCCAAATAAATAGCTCAATGAACACATGTGTATGTTGTATGTATATATACAGGTGAAAAAGGCTTATTTAAAGATGCATATTATTTATATAATAAATAATAATATTATTTTAATTTTAATTAAAGTTTCACTATATTAATGCGGTCGTAAACAGAGAAAACAGCTCGCGTATTCGCTTTGTATGTGCATTGCGCAGTAATTTTATAAATATTTTAATAATTTGTGTAAAAAAAGTGTAAGCTCGATCCCGTTATTTGCATTTTATGATTTAGTAGCATTTTAAAACAAACATCATATTAACAATCGTCCGCACCCGCATAAAACGTGGCATTATCACATTGAAACTAAATGTACAATACACAACTGATCTATAAAAGCCATAAGTCTGAACTGCGTAGATAGCAATTCCCTATGGAGTCTTTCCGTGTGTATAGATAAGGAAACGGTGAATTAAATCCGTTGCGGCGCCTTTAAATTGCGACCGTTCGGAAGTCACAGCCGGTATGCTGAACGGAACGGAACAGAACGCTTCGTCTCTTCCGCACCCACTAATTTGCTTCTTGACAAACTTCCAGCCTTTCCCTTACCTACATTTAAGGAAATGCCGAATTTAGTTACAAACTATCTTTGTGACGTCAACAGGGGTACACAGGTTACTACAGGTTGCTACTACTGACCTTTATAATTATGATCTTAACGCTAATATGCTTGGTATGTAATGTGATGTGTATGTAAATATTTAATCACTTAGCCGTCTTGAATAACCTGTATCATACATGCATATAGATCACCACGCTCACTGTACATATAGTTAAATACATTATAATGCTGTATTGAATCACGGCATGTTATTCTTGAGT
This sequence comes from Drepana arcuata, assembly GCA_016069955.1. Lineage (NCBI taxonomy): Eukaryota > Metazoa > Arthropoda > Insecta > Lepidoptera > Drepanidae > Drepana > Drepana arcuata. The sequence continues at coordinate 48,994 of JACCPG010010455.1, read as the reverse complement.
AATCCAGCCATGTCAATTTGTGTGGAATTGTCCCAAGGTATTTATTCAGTTTTGTCCATACGGCCGTCTGGTCTAGTCTAGAGCTCATGACTGGGAAACTTGAGGTCGCGGTTTCGATTCCCGCTGATGGCAGATATTTGTGTGATGAACACGAGTATTTGTATCTTAGCCTTGGATTTCCTATATATATATCTATATATATATAAGAAGAGGCAGAGGAAGACCACGTTCCAACTACCTGGATCAAATAGATCGGACTCTGAAGGACGGGAACGTTAAGAGTACTCGAAACCGACGAGCATGTATGAAGAGACTGATGAATGTGGACGAAGCGAAAGAGGTATGTAAGTCTAGAGAGAACTGGCGCTCTATACTCTCTGCCTACCCCGTTAGGGACTTGGCGTGATGATATGTATGTATGTATATAAGTAAAAATATATCCTTGTCTGGTTACCATAACACACACAAGCTTTGCTTAATTTTGGACTATGTCAATTTGTGTGGAATTTTCCCAAGGTATTTATTATTTATTATTAGTTCAAGAATTGCGAGTCCCATAGTACACTTGTACCAGCAATTGTAGACTAAACTGCAATATAACCATCAGGGTATAAACTGTACATGTGGTCCTCTGTGGAAAGTTAGGACAGGGTAAGGCCACAAATCATGATAACTCGCAATTACTGCACGTTGGGGCGCCGCCATAAATACTCCCGCCGTTATTACTTGCATAGTTGGGAAGAGTGCACTGTATAGATTTTCTAATGTTACATACTTTAGTACATATTGGACGCGGCGAAGGATAGATTTCTTATATGGAATACTATTTTTAAATAACCTTTGTGTCCAATATATTGTATGGTTATAAAAAAAAAACTGTTTTTTTACTTCATAATAGACAATATGTAGACACGATGTGCTATTTACAATTCATAATTCTGTGTATAAGGAACAGAGTCCTTTTCGCATTCTCCAACAATTGATGACAGTTGTTACGGCCCTACAGCCTATAAAGGCATGTATGTATGTATCATAGCACAATAATGATGATGAATTTCTATACATTTCTTGTTGAAATGAGTATTTCTGTTGCATTTGTACTGTCATTAACAGTATTTTAAACTACCCTACACTTAATTTAAAATGTGTTAACCTTCATGAATAAAAACTCAGCACTTAAAAGTTTTATACGCTATTTGCACTGCCTATAAAAGAAGAATTTCAATTAAGGGATCGTGTGTACTAAAACTGAAGTGTCGGGATAAATATTTCTACTCCATGTCTATTTTTGTAAGTTGACATGCCCTTTTCCGTTTTCTAGATCTAAATTACCTTTTGAAGTACCGACACAATTGAAGATTTCAATAGTGCCTTTACTTGGGTATTTTTCTTTAATCCATTGTAAATACCTACTTCTAACCTATATATTAGTTCAAAATTTGTTAAAAAATATTATATTTTATATAATGGGAGTTTTTTTTATTGTAGGGAATATATTTTGATTAGATCAATATAAAAATTGCTATCCAATTCAAAATGCCTAGGGCAGACAGGATACAGTTACCGAATCAAATCCTAAAGGTATGTGAATTCATGATAAACCTTTATCTTCAATGAAACTCATTCGCTTCACACCGACCCCTTTCTTGGTATTTATGAATCGTTGTCTCCTTCAGTCCGATCGTCGCCCAATAAAACAGCTCGTTCTATGGAGATCCCGGCTGATACGATCTCAGTGTAGTGATGTCCAGCGGTTGTTTTCAATATTTTATTTGTTTTGCATTTAGAAGACCATTTTCATTTTATCGATATGTTTTATTATTACTATTGCAAACTTGGCAGAAGTTTATTTACTTGTGGATTTAGTTTAAGGCTAGTGTTACCAAAATGTACTCATATTTTTTTCTTTCTTTCTTCTTGTTAGTGTAATAGTACGAGAATCCAAAGTAGTATTTTGTGTTCCGATGGCGTTGTTGTACTACCGTTGTTACTGTCTTTTCTCAACTTCAATAAACTAATATTATAATTAAATCACGTTAAATAACCACAACCACGCAATATTTAATATTCCTTCAATTTCTACCAATGTTCTATTAAGGACTAGAAGTTTGCCCTATTTTTCGCATATTCTGTGATAATGTTATTTGGGTTTGAGTAAGCCTCCAGCTGTGCCATGAATATTTTACTAAATACATATATCGATATTGACTGGAATATTATCGAGGGCAAAAATATCGAAACATACGCATCTCTATGCTCTCTCACAGTTTATTGGCTAAATAATCCCGCCTGGTACCCTTCTAATTGTTTCCCTTCTACTTTGTTACCAATGATTCAGGGTTTATTAAAAGAATTTGTTTAGGTTAATGAGCTCGGTTGTGCCCTGTAAAGGTTTTATTTGTTGTTGTTAAGTGGGTTGGAAGATAAAAACGTAATTTGGTGTAAATGACGCTTCAATTGTTAACGAAGAATACCGTTTTAATGGCAAATTTCTTGCCTGAATAAAATACCTAGAATATGTCCGTACAAATACGTACTTTTTTACGCTAACAATCGCTTAAGCGAAGTATATAAAACAATATACCGATCTTAGTTATAATTATTTCATATTTATATACAATTTGAATTTGAATTTAGAGCAAACGTACATAAATGATTAAGTAGTAGTAGTTAACAGTTTTTTGTTACTAGCCCTCTATATCCTGATAAACTTACTGCCTTTTCCTCTCTTTGTATGTATCATTTCGTATTTTGAATCTACATTATTATATTTGCCATAACTTCGAAAAGAGCTCGTATGATGATAATATAAAGTTTCTGTTATCGGTACCACCGGCCGAATACTTTTTAATAGAAACACATCAAAACTGGGAACCTTAATTGAAAGAGCTTAAGTATCAAACTCTAATGGCTATTCCTATATTTCGGTCACACCTTCCTCATAATGTTGTGGTATCAATTTAGTTAGCGCACACATGTGTTTCGGCCGGCTAAATGCACCTATCGAACACCTGGCAAAATCTATAGCTGAGGCATGACTCGAGTAAAACCGCATTATGGCAAAGTCGTGCGACGCGACTCTTGGCTTGACTATTAGGAATGTCAAAATGTTTGAAGTCGCAGGCAACTGAAGCGTCTTCATGAAACTCAAATTATAAATGCAACAGAATGTTTGTTCCTCTTGCATAAACGGAATCGGATGAAATTTGGTACGGAGGTCAATTATTATCAGGATTAACATGTAGTATATGTTTTAAATCTACTACTCATGCGAGGCACAGCTGTGAATATAATATGTTTAGAGGCGTGGGTTTGATATTTAACATATTTTAGGCATTTCTGTTAGTGCTGTATTTTGAGATATTCTTTGTTCTGTTTCCTTTGATAAGTTTGATTTGAACAAGCATATCACCGCGCTGAGTCCAAAGAGAAGATAGTAGGGTACAAGTCGGACAACTCTTGTTTTGAACGGAAACATTGTTCTACCTTATCTACCTAGCTACTAACCCCTACTTTAAATATTAGTGTTATTATTAAATTCCAATCGCCATTTTGCGATAGCTGCACGGTAAATCGAAAAAAAAAATCGCAGACACATAAAGGCGTTACCTATCAGTTATTAACGGTTTTGTCACGTTTTTTTACTTCACTCAATATTCCTTTAGGATTAGTGTCGCCACTTTGAACGCGGCTCTTCAGAGCAAAACCTATTAGCGGAACATTAGCATAATAGCGAAAACGCAATTAGCAAACGTCAAAGTAGCAAATTGAATGATAATTAATATTCGGTTATCAATAGCGTTTATCAAATGAAAATTGAAGATTTATTATGATTATTATAATACATGTATATATAAGTACGCATTATGTCTTTGGTAGTAAAGGTATTTCATCAATTCTGTTTCATTACAACTTGCAACAATTTTAATGTAGGTAATTAACAAGAAAATAGTAAATTGTAATTCTCACGAGTAATATCTGAACTAAATGAAGTCAGGCTGTGAGCCAATTGCCGTTTTCGGGCACTGTTTCAAAAACTAAGCTGTCATGAATAAATAGATAAACGATATTTCTTGAAACTGAACGTATTTAATGGGCTAATTCAAATTGCCTCTGTCCGGTACAATCACTTTGGCCTCCCTATACCGAATCTCCGAAATACTCGGGACTATTTGCAACTTGCATTCAGTGCCGATGAATAAACCCCCAAAGCTACTCCTACTAAGGCGATTTTATTCCTTATGATGTGTTTTTTTTTTTTTTTTTATACCACTATTTCTACATTGTCTACTGAACGCAGTACATAGCGCGTGGCCTATCCACTTAATGTCAAACGTTTCTCAGATGTATTTGTATGCGCACCTTCTCCACCACTTTCCAAAACCAATATTTCAAATTGATATTTGAGACAGTATCTCGCGCACATGACTTTTACGGCTCTATGGATATTTATCTAGCCCTGAAACGTGCATTAGCGAGTACTTATTTTCGTATATTTTTTCTACGGTTATGCGTGAGATATTCCTTTTAAGCTTTTTCATATATTGATCACGTACCCGGTGGGAGTAAAGTACAGGTGTTTTCTCGAAAGATTGTTAAAACCATACGACGCAATTTTTGATAAAATGGATATCGCAAAAGGCTAAGGGTACTTCAGTATATTTTTATAGAGAACCACTTCGTAGATGAAAATGTGAAAGCTTAAAAACATATTTAGATTTTAATACGTATTTCAATATGCTAGAAAATTGGATGGGAAATAAAGGCCTGCACTTCAAATCTAAACTCAATTCGATTATGAATTTAGTGTTCTCAGGAACATTTCAATCGATTGCGAGTTCGCGCGACGTGAGACCTGCAAATCTCTAGTCGCACATAAGCTTCCACTACGTATATTACTTTCTTACATCGCAGACGAAAGTCAATTGAACCGATACTAGATTAATATTAATATTGTCTACGTAGTGACACGTTCAAAACTATACATATATAAATTCATGTTTGTCTGTGTGTCTTCAGGTGGATTCAAGAATGGCTTAGATTCACAATTGGACCCAATAGGTGGCACTGCGATCGTGTTTCAGGAAATTATTTTTTTTCACCTAGGCGAAGCTGGGCGGGACATCTAGTGTCATATATTTGAAAGCAATCCCTAATATATATTTTTGTTCTGAATCCTAGGGAACTATCGATAGCTATTGCCATGAAGTTTAATTAAAATCGGGGTTTCAGGTGTCTAATCGAACCACTTGGCCACCGTTAACAAAATATATTAATATAGTAATTGTCAGTCTGCTTATACCTTAATGGAACGTAATGGAAGGTGTTGCAATTTTAATGTATAAAATGAACCGTGTTTTACGGTAGCTAGCCGTGGCTGCAGTATTACGCCAGCACTACCTGCATCACCAATGCAACGTACTATGGATGCGGCAAGTAGTTGAAATAAAGAAGTTTGTACCTATATCGGCAAAAAACTATCGAAGATTATGTTCCATGTTGCTGGAACAGTTAACAAATAAATAATAGATAGTATTATACGGCCATTTTGTCACTATTGTTTAAAGACCCCAATCTAGTAACCAATGGTTGTACTTTATAGCTTTAAAGTTTCTTTTATGTTGTATTATATGTTTTTTCAATTTTTATTTAGTTTTCCTATTCAGTTACAATAAAAAGAAATTTGAAAATTCATATTTGATGTTAGTCTCATTTCCAGTGTATTTCTTACCTTCACACACCTTCCCACAAGTGTGCCTCGAAAGGATAGGTGGATGTCTAGTAGCACCCACATTTCATTGGAGTTACATACATACATATCATCATGCCAAATCCCTAGCGGGGTAGGCAGAGAGTATAGAGCGCCAGTTCTCTCTAGACTTACATACCTCTTTCGCTTCGTACATTCATCAGTCTTTTCATACATGCTCGTCGGTTTCGAGTACTCTTAACGTTCCCGTCCTTGAGAGTCCGATCGATTTGATCCAGGTAGTTGGAACGTGGCCTTCCTCTGCCTCTTCTGGCAAAAAACTGGCAGTTTGGCAAGCGTGGGAACATGTCATTTGTAGTTTAGGAATACATATTCTTATTATCTTTTCATTATTTTGAAATTTGTAGGCATTCCTCTAATATGTTGGTTCGATGCACGTGGGTTGGTGTACTTACCCAAGTTTTCGTCAATTTGAGCAATATTTAAGCTGGTTAGGTAGACTATTTTTATTCCATTTAGATGCTTTACTGTAAGCAATGTTATTATTGTAAAATATGTCTACCTTCAGAGATGAGCTTCCAACATCTCGGGCAGGATTATTAACACCAACCGCGGTGTACTCATAAACGCTCTACCCTATTTTCTTCTAAGCCCTAGGAATAGGTGCGTTTCACGTTTTATACATTTAATATGGTATGTGATGATGGCTACCTATGTATGAGCAGTGAAAAAATATTTTTGGATACCTGTTGATTAAGGATTATAATTACTGTGAATATCACGGTTTTGGTGTCTATTCGACAATTTTTTATTTTTATATTATATTGTCCAGATTAATACCCAAACCGTCGACACAGTCACTCCTTATGGTGTTGTAAAACCTAACAGACTACAGAATTACAAAGCTACGAAAAGTGGTCCCATTTGGCTTATGCTTAAAGTGATACTGCCCCAGTCGGGCAACCCTCTTAATTATAATTACATACATATTATGTACATACATACATATCACCACGGAGCATGCAGAGAGTTGAGAAACAGTTCTCCCAATTACTGGTTGTATTATCATATTATGGTTATGTATATGTCAATCATGAAAAAGGCTGAGAAAATCTAGGTGATACAACTTTTTAAATATTGTTTCAGCGGTTTCTTGACTAGACGGGGCACGCTCTCTGAATCTAATTCGAAGCAATATTCAAACTGTAATATTAATACCTTTCATAGCATACGTACCGTTACGATACGGGATTGAATTTCAAACTCTCACGGCACAGAGCTTGGTTCCCACTCGGCCATTAGTTATGAAATATCTCGTATTATCCTCAGCTTACCCGGCTCTCCTGTGTTTTTATTAGAAATGCTTAGACGTCCAGGCAGTATTCCTTTTTGAATATGATAGATGACTTTTGTTCTTACGCTTAATGCGTTTTATGTACTCAAGGAGTATGTTCTTACAAATTACTTGCTAATGCTTATAGGTTTAATTTTAGACGTGCTTGTTTTACCTAGATCAAGCTTCACTAAATAAACTAATAAGTTCAAACGTCTACACTTGAAAGGGTATAATAGTCTATGTTTATTGTATTATTTTCCTTTTACAATTAAATAAAATATTATGAAAAGACATCCGCGTACAGATGACGCTAGTAGTGCAATAATCATAAGAATACCATAATTTGATTAAATATTCTTGTAGTGTAAGGCTATACGACGGAACATACTAGACCATATAATTACAAACCAAAATACATAATTCTTTCTTCTGATGTAGTCCCTAGTAACTGAACAAGTATAAATAGAGTATGCCATTTCTCATAAATAAATGTGATACAGTTGAGATCATTGCGCTGTTCAATGCTTGATATAAAGGATGCGATTCTTTTGATCCAAGCACAGCAGGTATCTATGGTTTGTTTTTGAAATTTATATGGAATTGATCTTCTTTGTTTGTTAGCCTCACGTTTGCTAGTCGGACAGAATAAAAAAAATTGTGGCGTCACGGGACACCTGACAGATGTGAAACATCGCAATTATATTGTACAAGTAATATGCATACAGGAACAGATTACGACAGGAAGTTAATATGACTTAATGTAAAAATAAAATATAACGATATTTTTCCGGAACATGATAACAGTTTGTTAAATAATTTACTTTCACAATTTAAAAAAATATTTCAAATTGTGATACTCAATTAGTTTAATCACTGATTAAAATAATTGAGTTGGTTAGAATAGCTTCGGTAGTACATAGTTATATTCATATAGACGCATGCCATGGCGTCGCGTCGCCACGCCACCAATCGGTTTTACGTGCGGCTATAGATGTTTCACATCAAAAAGAATTTCTTTAGTTGTTTGAGATAAGTGTGCAATACGATTGATTAACTGATGTTTTAAGTTAGTTTATACTCATTACCTAACCTAACCCAGAACCTAACAATCATTATTGTTGTCCTTTCTTGACGTTAAAATTGACCAGTATTAAACTTATAGAATGTCCAATGTAAACACATATGTACATACATACATATCATCACGCCAAGTCTCTAACGGGGTAGGCAGAGAGTATAGAGCGCCAGTTCTCTCTAGACTTACATACCTCTTTCGCTTCGTCCACATTCATCAGTCTCTTCATACATGCTCGTCGGTTTCGAGTACTCTTAACGTTCCTGTCCTTCAGAGTCCGATCTATTTGATCCAGGTAGTTGGAACGTGGCCTTCCTCTGCCTCTTCTTGCACACACTTTTGTTTTGTATATCTGTTTCGTCAATCTTTCTTCACTCATCCTTTCTGTGTCCAAACCAACGTAACATGCCTTTCTTCATCTTTACAATCACGCCCTCATTCACGCCAGTTGATTTGCGAATCTCTTCATTACGGATTCGATCTAATATCGTTACGCCGTACATTTTTCGAAGAGATCGCATCTCGACTGCATTCAAGCTATTTTCATACTTCCTCTGACATACCCAGGATTCATATGTATATGCATGATTTTGGGAACTAGTGCAGGCAGACCTGTTATTGAATACACAACAATAAATTCGTTAGCTGAAAAGTGATTGCCACTCTCGATTAACCTATCAAGTTGATGAAGCCACATTCGTGTATCAAATATTTTTTTATTATCTGCAATGTTCATTTATTTATTTCACAAATTTTCTAACTGGCAATATGAAGCATATTTAAAATTTGGTACTGAGTTGCATTAACCGCTCGGTAAGGTATATCTGCAATTGTAATGGAGTAGATCTTAGTTGCCTGTTACACGGAATTTTTGCTCGAATATATCTCAGTTTTAATTAAAACTTAGTGCCTGGAGCGTGAATCATATTCGCTGCTCTGTCGGCTAACGTCTCCCTACAGACACATTCGCTCGCTGCCCTCATAATGGACACTCCACGATGGAATTGGAAGTCTAAGTGTGCTTACTGGCAATTTGTGAAGTACTATCTTTAGCGTTTACAACAGAATACAATTAAAGCATTTGCGCGTCAATTTTGCATAAATTCCAATGTAATACAAACTATGAAATGTATTTATTATGGTATATACAACATGCATAGCATTCGCACGCCGAGTATATCACGTGGTGGGCAAAGAGACCAGAGTGCCAGGTTTCTCCAGACTTTCAGACCTCTGACAGACTAACATGCTTAAATCGTCTGTCAGAGGTCTGTTTTGTTCGGTTTTGAGTACTCTAGATGTTTCCATCCTTGTATCCGTGAAGATGTACATACATATATATATGTATATCTTCACGAATTCCCAAAAGAGGCTCCGAATGTGAAGTCAAGGTGTGATCACGCTCATATTTCGATTGAGATATATTTTAGTGCCAATGTAACAGATGGCGCCGTCCCTTAGACTACTTCTCGTAGTCTTAGTACAATTTTCAGACGATAAAAGCCTCCTTGCGATAATTGTGGTGTGACAACAAAGCTTCTGGTGTGACAAGTCACTGAACGTAAGTTCAGAAAAGAAATTGTTTGTGAGAACTCCTTTTTAACCCAAAAATTTAGCACGGAGATAGATTTATTAGCGGGAATAATTAATAGGATATGTTTTATGCAGTAAACAAATGTCCCTATAAAATCAAATGTTAAGCTAGTCGACCACCAGCTTCTCAGTATATACAAAACCTTAACGATTTCCGCCTCTATTGCGAGCTAGGAATTCGGCAAAACAATAACGGACTGGCCGATTGTTGTCACATGAAGATTCAATTGGGCCACGATAAATTAGTTACGCATTGCTTTCGTACCGATCCCTTCATTTGCACAGCTACAGGGCATCTCATTGTGCTCTGTATAAACGTACAACTTCATTGGGCCTTATATTCAGTTAGGAATGTTCTCTCAATTGTGTTTACTGAGGTACCTTGCTCGTTAAAGTCCCGTGTTTTGTTTCATAGATGGCGCTGTAAAGTTTCGTTAGAAGTACGACTGTTTTGTTCCAATCTAGGATTGCGTTTTTTTTTCTGTTAATGTAGATATTTCCTTAAGTGAATTCTGAATTCTGAGAGTTGAAAGTATAAATATACTTAATTTATTTTACTATTTGATTTCAGTATTTTATTTTACTTTTTAATATTTGTAATTGCGTTAAGTATTTTCATATTTCTTAGGGCCCTACTTGATAGCTAACTAAATCATATATTACTGTTTTACCCGAAGCGAAAGAGGTATGTTAGTGTAGGGAGAACTGGCGCTCTACCCGCTCTGCCTAGCCTACCCCGTTAAAGACTCGGCGTGATGATATGTATGATGGATATGTGTGCGAATATATATACCCGTATTTTCTTTTGATGATATAATTCAATTACCAATATGGCGGCACCTAATAAATAATTCACATGGACTCATCTTATATACAAATATTTATGCGGACGCTTCAGAAAACAATCTGTTTGAGCGCAGTCCCCTTCATTTAAATATCGAACACACCTCCTTACAGTATAATTTACCGTTTATCTGTCAGATTCGCATAATCCTTACCTGGGCCGAACGTTGAATGTGCCACTATTGTAAGATCCAAACTAAAATCTCGAAGCGGGCGGGTTGCCCAGTCGAATGTTAGGAGTGACACTCCCCTTTATTGCCTTGTGAGCAAACATTGGCCACCTTACCCGGACCCGTCTTTGTTCCCCGCTATCAACAATCGAGCATTCTATGTGTGAATAGTTTGGGCTTATTCAAATACCTACGTGAATTAGTTTGTTTGCAATTACTTTACACTATCATAATACGGATTAAGAAGAAGAGATTCTTGTGGCAATGAGCATGATTGTAAAGATAATAATGGTATGTTTTCTTGTTTAAGACATGTATTTATTATGATTTAGATATTAACGAAACGTGTATACAATCCGAAAGTTACCACCAGAAAAGACACAGAAAAAACACGTTACAACTCGATCAAACACGCGAATATGTTTGCGAATGATAATGTGGATGAAGCAAAACACGTCTGAAGAGTTAGAGAGAATTAGCCCTGTACTTTTCTGCCTACCCCGTAAAGGACTCGGCGTGTTTATTATTATATATATATAAATAAGCCGTGGTGGCCGAGTGGTTCGAGCAGTTGCCTGCGACACAAAGATCGCAAGTTCGAATCCCGACTGTACCAATGAGTTTTTCTGAACTTAAGTACAGTGATTAGTCACACCACGAGCTTTACGGTGAAGGAAAACATCGAGAGGAAACCTGCATACGTCTGAGATTGAGTAACGGCGATGGACTCGCCATCTGTCACGTTGGCACCACCGGTATTGGTATTACCTATACACCTCTGCCTACCCCTTCGGGGACCCTTGTGGAGAATTAATAATATATATATATATATATATATATATATATATATATATATAATAATATATCCTCACGCCTATTATATATAATACGGATGGTGTGCTTTACATTCCTGTGAGTAACTCGTAAAGATTTTACAGCCAGGTGTGGTCAGTACTTTGGCGTTTCGTGGCGTTTTATGTTTGAGGATTCATTAAACAATAGGTGTAATTAAGTCTCAGGTGTAAAAATCATTACCATACGAGTATAACATGTTAGACCAAATCTATCTGCCGCTGTCTGTCATTACCATACATCGGAGACAACATACAGACTGAGATAATTTCCACAATAGTTTATTATATAAAATGCAAGAATTTGTTTTTTTTTTATGCCATAAAGGTGGCAAACAACCATCCGTGATCCGTATGATGGTATGCTTGCAACTCCGGGATTATCGCTCGCGCGATATCAACCCTGTAGGAAAACCTCAACTGGGAGCTCATTCTACCGCCGGAGCGCTTGCAGAAAGACCGATTTTGATAATTAACTATTTAGGTGGACAAATTAGATGTTGGATTCAAATGAATAATAAAATTTGACGCAGACCTGCGAGGCAATGCTAGTATTACACACGTAAGGTACCTATGTAATGCTAAACAAATCAAAACATAGTTGAACCTGCGAAGAGCGTTATACAAACGGTACCGTAGTCTTCCACTTGGTTTTAATTTAAATAATAGCGAGAAAATGACAGGGTTCTCTTGACTATTGTAAAATGGATTTGAAATCATTAAACATTTTTATTACTTGATATGATTTTTATTCTTGGTCTGCCTGGTGGAACGTGGAAATGTACAAAGATATTCGAGTGGTACCATTACCTTTTTATTTCTCTTCGTGTTTAATTATACGTTCGTAATTAACGCAATGTTTCAGTACGGAAATTCGCGTAATGATACCGCAAAGAAGTCGTACAATTTTATACTCATTTCGGCAAACTTAGGTAATGTGATACGTTGGAAGTGCGGTGGAAATCGTGGGCTTTCATTTTACAATTTAATGTTGAACTGTAAGCCTATGCTATAAAGATGACAGTTTTATTAAAGCCACTCTTTATATAAGTTTATGGGTCCGAGGCAGACCCTGAACAGCTGTGATAAGGATTAAGAGGAGGCTGAGACCTATTATTGGAGGATTAGAGGTAGATGCGATATTACTACGATAGTTTTCGAGGTTCGTTACTTATTCAATAGGCAGATAATCTTTATATACTTAACGATCGAATAGAAATCAATATTATTTATAATATTATCCTATCCTATATAGGAGTCCTTTCAATTGAAGTCAGTAAAATACAGAAACAAACAATTTAAACTCGCTTAATGCCCCATTTCTCCTCTTCAAAACACAGACTATGAAATAATATGAACGATAACCGGCGCATTGCAGATATATTATCACCTCTACGTTTATAGATACAGGGTTCATAAAAGAGCCATCGCGATTGCCGAGTGCGGTGAAAAATATCTTATTTGAATATCCCACCCAGGAAATGGATCGGATAAGCGTGAAACTTTTAACTGAAATAATATTGTCGTTTGTACCGAAGAGGACTTCGGTACCCTCCAACTTATGGGAAGTTTCTGGTTACCGTTTATTGAATTTTTTTATCGTTCGTACTTTTTGTGGCTAAAGCTTATATGCTTATATTTACATATACACATATACGGATTATGTAGATACTCACTTGGTTCTAGAAACTAAAAAGTAGTGCATCCACAGACTATGGGAACCGTTTTCCATCAGAGAGGGTGTTGGGATCATTGACACTAAAAAAGGTCACTGTATTTTGTTCAACTTATTTATTTATTGGCTTATAAATAATGTGTTTCTTTCTGTTTTATATTTTACCAAATTTCTTTTAGAGCTCGTTTCAACCAGGAAACTCAATATTTCGTCATAAAATATGAAAGAACACATATTAGGTGCAAAAAGTGCCCTTACGTATACACAGTCCCGAACTTACAGGAAAGTCGGTAATATAAAAAGTGCGCGTTAAGAGCCATTTCGGCATGCCATATATCATAGTTTAAGAAGTCCAAAGAGCTACCTGTTGTTTCGTGTTTATGGACTCAGCAGAAAACTTTCATGGTAATGTTAAAACAATATTTACATTTGATCCCTCTCTTCGTTGCAGGAAATGTTAGGAAATAGACTTCATTCAGTGACTACGGTGGAACTCTTAGATCGGGCGTTGTTTAGAAACCTGGTGTGAAAACTATCTGAAAAAGATCTTTGTCTGGTCATCCCTCGCATATTGGCCGTGGTTCTGTCAAGTTTGACTTTAATTCTTATACTAGATACCGTGAGAATGTGATTGTGTGTTATATTCATTCAATAGGTGTGAATTCTCATGTTTTTGTTCCTATATTTTTGTATATAAGTCGTAGATATCAAATGTAAAGCTACGTCGGTAGTGATTTTGTGTTTTATTTGCTTGAGGCTTTAATATTTACTTTTACATATTGCGGTTACTATGATATGAATTATTCGAAGTAAATGTGAGAATATTCTCCGAACTATATAAGGCTCTTCCAATGCGGCTGTAACATTTGATAGTATTTTTTATGTATTTAGGCACTATTCGTCACCGACGTGACTGTAGTATCGGGAGCATTTTGCACAGTTTCTTTGTGGCGGACGTTGTATGGTAATTTAGCTTCCTTCCCACTGGCCGGCGTGCCATAAATTAGGTGCCAACGTCGGCCTCGCCACTGAAAAATTACCAACTTCTGCGGAAATCGACATAAACTTGCACTAGATGCGATATGCCCATTTTAGTTTTAACTGCATACGTGACAGATTTTTTGTTATACGGTGAATAATGATTCTAGTAGAGGGGCTATTTGTACCTGTTTTTCTATTTTTGTAGAGGATATAAGTACATAGATTTAGCGATGTCTATTTCATACGGTGGGTTGTTATGCAATGTCCACGGACTGAAATCGTAGCTGCTAAAACCATTGCAACCGCGACCAATAAATTTTATCTATAATTCCCTATAGTAGAACATATTAAAATGTAAGTAATATAAGTACTATGTGTGTAAAATAAAATTTAACTTACGTTACATCCATAAGATGACAATTATTTGATAAAAGTAACAGGTTATTTTACAATGAAATTTAAAGGACACTGGGAGCATGTCTCAACATTTTGTTTAATTGTATTATTCACTATTAGTAAGAGAAAGAGGTCTGTGCTCTGCCAAACCTGTGAGGGATTCGGCGTGATGATATTTTGTATGTATTATTGGTAAGCAACCTAAAGTATATATGTATTTAAAACATTCATTTCGTATTCTTATACTTAACTATTAGTAACATGGAAAGTGTAACTATTTATTTGTCGGCACTTCCAGTTCACTTACTATAACATCCTCGCCGAGCCCGCGTACAAAGTAATGTGAGTTTCGGAGCCGCTTCACGGACCGTTTAGTCAATAATGCGAGATGGGAAAAGAAAACTCCGCTCTATACGATCCTTGTCTTGAAACCTGTACCTACACAATGCTCGTCGAAATGTATACATGTATACAAGTTTAATTTAACACATGCGATTTGATATACGATATTGTAAGGAGGCAAAGTTAGATTTTTCATAAGAAAGCCCAGTTTTTGAGGGAGGCTTGTAGGTTATGTATCATCTCTATTGAACCCAAGACTGCCGAGCAGTAATCAAATATGTATAAGTTTAGTTAAATGCAGGCGAACCCGCGGGGCTCGACTTGTAATGAAAAACAACCCTGTAACTAACTACTCTTATCTACTTTCCTACTTATTAGCTTTCCACGGCTTTACATCATTCAACTTTGATGAGGTTTTCCGACAGATAGTTTATATTTTAATAAGCGTGATAATACGGAACTCATAGGCTTATTCTTATACACCCTGTTGAATTGGACGATAACAGCTAGCCCATGAAAAAGGTTATTTTGTAACACGAGTAATGTAAAGCCCGAAAAATGCAGCAAGGATTCAAAAAGGTTAACGCAAAAGCAATTAGCCGATATGTTTTTATAGTAAATTAACTTTACCGGGTAAAATTGTTTGTTGTTTATCTTTTGTTTGGCAATTTTTCCATTTATTTTGTATTGATGAAACAAATTAAATATGCATTTTATGTTGTTACCTTTTAGTCGTCAGTTGAAATGTGGTTATCTTATATTCAGCCTGGCATATATTGTAACTACCGTGGTGGCCGCATTGTTTATGTAGGTGTGTAGGTGCTTGCAAAACTGAGATTACAATTTCTAGTCCCAACAGTCTGGACAAATGGAATTTTTCTGAACTTATGTACAGTGATTTATCATACCACGAGATCTACGGTGACAGAATCTATCGGGAGAATCACAACAGGGTGTTGTTACATACTTGGATCTGTCCACATTTTCGATTCATATGTATATATGAGTGTGTTGTGTTTGCGTTACGCGTTGAAGGAGTTTTATTTCGAATGATACGCAAATTTTATTTAAAACTCGGTTTACATTAAATCGGATTGCAACATTGCAATGCACATAGTCTGCATTCCCTCGTCACAACGCTTCGAGAACTTTCTAAAAAGATAGAACTTGTCTTTTACTCCGTCTGGCTGCCGATATGCAAATGTATATTGGTCGTTTGCGATATGCTTCCTGTCTCAAGTGGCGTAGTTGTTTTATAAAACTTCCAATGTAAACTCCTTTTAAACTGCAAGGCGTGTTTTAACAACATGCGACTTTATAGTAAAATGTAAGTAAAGTTTCTTAATTATCTTTGAGAATGTGTTTTCAACACGTGAAAGAACTATTTCCTCAGTTGCAGCAAGAACACCCAAGATTCTATTTTAAATTGATATGCAGTCTGTTGGTAGCTTCTAGGCTCATACACCACACACACGCGCGCCTTTTTACAATGATACACGAAAAGGTTGGCAGGGTGTGTATGTATGCTATAACGTACTATATAAATTAGTGTTCATTCTGATCTAATTTTTTCATGGCAAAATCATTTACGATTATTAGTCAATCGGATAGTGTTCTCTCATACGTCAAAAAAAATATAGATTATTCTAAATATAGAGATTTCTAAATATAAAGTATTATATTTAGAAATCGAACAAAAATATGCAAAATTAGGTATCATGGATAAACAAATTTAGGTTCCCTATTGATCCGGGACAAAAATGTCTCTGCCGTGTATCCCAATTACCGCTGACATTGATTCCGTCTGCAGGCTATGCGGCTGGGCCTGAAATAGCCAGACCAGAGGCTATCGATCGATCCAGCCACGGGACATCCGCAACTAGGTTACGTCAATGTAAACTCTAATTTTATAGCAGTAGAGTTGCAGCGCTATGCAATTGCTACGTAGTGATTGTTTTGTCAAAGGGGAAATACTATTATTTTATATGGTGCTATGATAATTGCGATTGGAAATTGCTCTTCGGTTGCTATACGGCTAAAGACTATATTTGCGGAGATGACGGCCTGATAAGCGGATGCTTAATAAGAAGAGAAGAGAGATTCAATGCTGAGATGCAACAATAAACAACGAAGCTATCCGAGAACACCCATATTCCGCCAGAGATATATTTTAGGTGCCACAGCTTACCAAAATTTTATTATTATACATTATATGTCATCAAAAGAAAATCAGGATCTGATGATTGCACGCCAGTGAAATCGAGGGGACCCTTCGAAAATCGCGGTAGCGACTAGTGCGTTTATATTTTTTTCATTATTAACTATTTTGAAGCACTGCCTACTATTTAATTAACGTCTGGAGACGACCTGATGATGTAGTCGAAAGGCAGTCTAGGGACTCCTTTCACGATCAGTAATTACCATTGTATTGATGAGAACTATACACCTAGATGGGTTGTGACTGTCATTAGGGGTCTGATGATGGAAGACGAAGGACAGTGAAGGGTACGTTTTACATTAGCTATCTTGTCAGTATCTTCTTGATTAACCTGTCTCCACAGCTTACCAAAATGGTTTGGGCAGCATCGATCGTTCTATTTTAATCTCATTGTAGCGACGCTGGATTCTAACTGGTGCATTTTGTATGAATCGCACTAGCTCTAGTTGTGTGTAAGGCAGTGGGGAATAGAATTACAATGTGCAGCTTGTTGAGTGTATACCAAATGTTTAAGTAATACATAAGTAAAAGGGCATAGATTACAACGATCCGTTGTAATCTATATTAATATTATAAAGAGGAAATATATATTTGTAAGGAATAGGCTCAAAAACAATTTGTTGCATGAGAATAATATATAATAGTATATAATAAGACATATATTTTTTACAGCCAGATCGCCATTCATTCATTTAGTAACTAACAAGGCTCACCGTTGTGGCTGGCAATTTGTATGGAATTGTTTCAAAATAATGTAATTTATCGCTAACTATAATGAATCAAAACAGTATAACTTGTTAATAACCTATGAATACTTTTCTAATTGTAAGTGGGTCTATTCGGGATAAAACGATGGGGCTGCAGACGCGCGACTGCGCATTCGACTGACATTTAATTTAGCGATCTCGGCACTGCTCCGTGTCTTGCACTGATGCGGGATGGGAGTGGGGTAAAGTATTCACTCAATCGTAATCAGATGCACCTGTTAATCATTATTTGATGCGGTTGTAATGTTTAATAAGTTTCTGGATTTGGCACTTGGTATGTTCTGATTTTTTACTGGTTGTATTTGGAGGTAGTCCTTGATTGTCTGTATTTTTTGTCACTGATGTTATTCGTATATATATTATAGTATCTGCCTATCCCGTTAGGGACTTGGCGTGATGATATGTATGTATGTATGTATATATAATTTTTCATTCAATAGTTTTATAGCTATGCATTCGATAGGATGTAAGCATATATTTGATCTTTATATAGTTTTTATTTATTATATTATTACCACCAGGGTCCTCCAAAAAATGATTCTACTCACAATACGAACAGTATTAAGACGATGTCATTTTGTTGACGCTTTGCGATTACAATCTGATGCCATGGTCTCACGGTGAAGTCTATCAGCAATCAATATTAAAGGTTAAACACAAAGGTTAAGGACAATTCAGTATAGTTAATAGTTGCCATTAACGAATTCATGCCTTAAATTACATGTGATGTTCCTAAAACATGGTCATAGAACGCGATGCTTAAAATCCACTCTCGACACTGACGTTAAAGAAGAGCTATTCCCATTTTCGTCTGCACTCAACCGTACACACGGTACAGTACAATACACACCCTTACTATTTGTTTTACGAAGTGAATTGTCAGTGATAATAGGTTCGAGCCAGTCGAAAGACGTTGTTTGGACTATTCGAGGGCAACTTCATCGAATTTGTGGATGACATAAAGTAAGGTGAGTTGAATATACAATCCCATATAATACAAAAAATGCTTTTGACGGAGAAATTTTTGTTGATGCCTTAGACGTTTTTCAAGCAATTAATATTGTGTTACTCATAATGTGTGGTATAAATGCAAATAATTCTCTCAGTCACGTCTAACCCGTTCGTACGTTTTCAATTGAACTCAAGAGTGGATAAAACAATAGTAGGCTATTTTAAAAATCTATCCCGAATAAATGAAAAGTTATCTCAAAGTTTGTACGGAAGAGTACTGAAACCGCTTATTATTTGGTATAGAAGTAATACGGCTATTGATTACGGTTTTTATCGAAATATATTTTCTTGTTTTCAGTTCGTTGTTCACCATCAACAGTTACACCTAATATCAACATTAGTAAGGGTTAGTGCGGGCCAGTGCACAACTTAAGCATCCGCTCATCTTAGTGTCGAGGTGAAAATATATCCGACATGGCTGATACATTAAGGATTACCGACAATGTAGCGGGGATCTAGCATAAGCTATGTTACCCTATTGATACCGGATAAGGTATACATCCATGAATGGGTAATTGGTTATACAGTTTTGTCCAATTAACAGGGGTTAATCATCCGGAGAAAAGGGGCCTGATTAATAAATAAATACTTAATCATTTATTAATTGGTACACACAGTATGTCGGATTGAACACGACTAGAGAGGATAAAAACCTGCTTAACATTAACATCTTACTTACATACATACATTTCATCACGCCAAGTCCCTAACGGGGTAGGCAGGGAGTATAGAGCGCCAGTTCTCTCTAGACTTACATACCTCGTTCGCTTCGTCCACATTCATCTCTTCATAACTTAACGTTCCCGTCCTTGAGCGTCCGATCTATTTGAACCAGGTAGTTCGAACGTGGCCTTCCTCTGCCTCTTCTTGCACACACTGTATATCTGTTTCGTCAATCTTACTTCACTCATTCTTTCCATGTGTCCAAACCAACGTAACATCTTACTTCAAACCGAATTATACTATGTCCTATACCTATCATCACGTCACAAGGTACGCAGAGAGGTAAGTGATTATATTATTTAAAAAAAATATGAGGAAATATTTATGATTAATTATCATCTATATTACATCGAGGTAAAGTCTGTCAGGTTGGATGTTCGGGGTAATCACACTGGTACTATTGAACCGACTTTAATTAATTTTAGTATTGGTTAATTTGGATTGCTCATTTATCTAGGAAGGCTATATTACATCACGCTGCGGCTATTTGGAGCGTAGCATCAATGAAACATGTTGCAAAAACAAGGAAAATTTATTCCTTTTTCTGATAATCAAGTATGACGGAATCTGTTTTCGACCTGTTTTATTGGACACTCCGTATATTAAATATTTGAGGGACCAATCAGAAATTACAAATTTGGTTTTCTATTTTGACCATAATCGGCGACCTGGTTATAAGACTTTATTACGTGACTGTACACACGAAAGCAAAAGCTATTGAGTTTGGGTAGTTTACTAATAAACAGTAGCACTAGATATGTATTCTGTACTGAGAAAATGTATTTACATAATGAAGTCTTGAGAAGGGTAAATAGCGACGCAAAGTGCCCGAGGACCGTACTAAATGTTAGTATAAAAACAGGTTACATACATCACTTTTTACACACAGTCTCGTTTGCTTTTTGTAGAAGCAACAGTGCTCTATTATTTAGCATAGTGCTGTAGTGCGTCTGTTAAAGGGAATTATCTACAAGACTATGCTTTCTAGTTACGCGTACTCTTCAACCTTATCAATGACAATCTGCTATGGGAACGTCACGAGAACTCAAATTTGGCTAGCAAGAACGAAGAGACTGTTCTATTTACTCACTTCGCCTATCCCGTGCGATAGTCATGGTGATAAGATCTTTCGTATCTGTTACTGAGAATATAAGCATGGAGTTCTTCGGCAGGGTCAGCAACGCGTGAACTGGGCCGCATGCTTGTGCTGCCACCTTAGAGGTACAAAAAAAAATGCATACATCAAGTACTTAACCGAATTGATCATTACTTGCCCGTTATTGATTATTTAAATATAGCAAAGATACAAAAATATAGTCGAGAATAGAAGAGGAAAGATGATAGGCCACCTTATACGACATGATAGCTTCTTTAGAAACATCTTAGAAGGAAAGATGGAGGGGAAGAGAGGAAGTGGAAGACCAAGATTAACATACACAGATCAAAGAAAAAATGTCTCTCATGAGGTATAAGGAGGTCAAGGACGTTGCGCTGGACAGAAGCGAATGGAGGGGACTGCATCAGAGACGCCGACAAGAGCCCAGCTCTTAAATTTGTGATGAAGACAAAAATATACGTTTATAATAAAAATAAAATTTAGTTTTAAATTCTAACCATCGCACCCCTATTGCATGTCGCTGTTGTGGAGGTAATGCCTTAAATAAGATCATGATACAGCACTTGTTTCGTAGCGCCCTCTAGCGGCTGAGAGAAACGTTTTCATATGTAAATCGAATTCACGGACGCTTTAGAAGAAAGTCCTTGCTTTGCGAAACTTGTTTTTGTTGGTAATGACGCTTTATTTTTTCTTTTAACTGCACGGAGCTTGAGCACAATGCTTTTATGACTACGTTGCACCTTTGGGGAAAGGTTTTAGTAATTTTTGTTCACATTTTTACAAGATGATCGTTTCGTTTTAGCGCTTCATAGTTTGTTTTTGTAACACTGACACCTTTTTAACTTTAGAACTGTTTTCGATTGCTATTAAAAGTTTCTTAGACACTACGAAGGTGACATACCTGCGTCCTGTTGATAAGTACCTGAAATTACTTTTTATTGAAAGGAATAGAAGTGGTTTGATGTGGCATCTATAATACGGCCATTGTCAGGCAGTTACTACACTATATAAGTGTAGTTGCTGCCTCATTCAGGGACGTTTTATGTACGTATCCTAGCTCGCAGTTTTGTAGTTCGTCCGTGTCCCCATAGTGATTGAGGATGAACGCGAATAGCTGTGCTAACAGGAGAGGGACCCCTTCATATATTTAGCTGCTTATACAGCTCTTCCCTTTAAGACACACGTAGAAATACTGGTGTTACCTCCAGGGAACGATATTTTACTTCAAACTGCGTAATTAACTTAATATATTGAGGTTCAACGGTACATTCGTAGTGAAAATCTTCAAATTGCTATGAACTGAGTATTCCATACAATTTAACATGGGGCCAGTAAAAAAATTTACCATAAATATCCTACATTATATTTCGTAAAGAAAAACCTCAGAGTCAGTGAATTGGTCCTTACGACGCCGGATGCCAGTAATTGAGTTAGTGCCAGCACTCCCTGTGCCTCTTTCAATGGGGCCACGAGACAAGCGGGCGAATTAGCTTTTGATTCGCTACTTTTCATTTTGTTTGTTTATGTTGCTTCAATTGAACGTTAAAGCGGGACGAAAGCAGGCATAAGTCGAATCTGATATGCTATCTTATTTTTATAGTTAGCTCGTACGCAACGTACTAATATAATTCTTCTTTAAAAAACATAGTTTAAATTGATTTTGATCAGCACTAACATTTGTAAGAACATATTTATATTATTTTAATTATTATCTATTAACATATAAACTTGCCCGGTGTTTGTCCTAGGCTAGGCTGCACCGTACAGCACTAGTCCTCATCAGGCTTTCGCTTCACTTTCATTCATCAATCTGCGTTTTTGTGGCCATACCATTAAGAGCCCGCAGCGGATACGAAATCAATACAATGAATAGACGAGAAACGAATTGAGGGAATCGAGCGAAAGTTTGTAACAGACAAACCGACAGTTATGCACACTATGTATGTATGTAGATCATCGCGCTGTGGACAGAGATGGAAGACATTTGGGCTTATCCATTCTCGCCTCGAGTATTTTTAACATGTATTTTATCATTATCTGAAATAGGAGATTTCGCAATAAAGAACTCAATCGAAATAGTCTATTTACTGTATTTACTTGTGTACTTTTACAAATGTCTAAATAACAAATAAAAAACCGTTTCGACGAATGTAGAAATAGTTTGCGCTTGATTCGGGCAGGCCTCCGTCTTATAAGAGTTGCCCAGTTTTTGGATTCCGCGATTTGTAAAAACTGTAAGAAATGCTCCTGGTAGGTTTCCCTTCCCATATGGATCCCCAAACTAAGCTACCAATATCCTGTTTTTCTTTTTTAATATCGAGATGTGGATCTGCAAGTTCTCCTTATTTAGTTTACTTAATACTTTACAAATATAGAACGTACGCGTAACAAAATTTGTCGTACTAACAATACCGTTGACGTATTCAATCCGGATTATATTCCACTACCGTCACCGCGGGATTACCGGCTTAATATTGTGTTATCTTTCCCGCATTGGCTTGTGCGGAAACCCTTAATAATATCACGAGCCGCTAATATATTTGTACGAAAAGGTTTATGGTTAAATAACGTCGCTACGTTACTGTACTTAATACAATTTTACACGTAATTTAATACAATTTATCCATTAGGTTTATTTTAAGCCAGCCTCTTGATTGAACCTGCGTACCTACGTTGAGAACGATGACAGGCCTTAATATAGGTGACTGATCGCCATCTGTCATGTACCTGTGCCGCTTATACCGAGTATGAAAAATTTCACGTTGATTGGTTGTGGAGAGATAACACTTGAGAGCGTAATAAACGAACGGATTTTCGCATTTATACTTATAGTTCGTTAGCATAAGTTACGTTTCAATTGGCGACACATTTTATAGGTAAACTGTTATTTCATAAGTGGTATTCATTCCGAATGGGCAGACTTTCCGTCCACTCCACGATAAATTTACGATCGAAGCTCGATGTTCCCGATATAAGTCGGCGTTTAATTGGTGAGAAACTTAGTTACCCAAGTCGGGTGTTTCCAATGAACTCGATCCATTATGGATGACCCATCTTGTTGTAATTATGACGCTATTCACACAGCTTGTATGCGATAAAATCTCCTTAGTGAAAACCTTCACTGTTATTCATGGCTTAATTGGCATTCGCTACATTCTACATACTTTGTGGTTCTTACCACGACTACAACGTCTTTGTCGCGATGGGAAATGACAACAGGAATGATTATCTATTATTAAATAGTTTCACCCGCGGAATCTTGATTTCAGTGGCAGGCTTTTTCTGGTATGAAACATTTATCCCACTTATATGTTAGTAATCTATCTCTGTGCCAAATTTCATCCAATGTCGTTCAGCTACTTAGGCGTGACTGGGTATGCAAACAATCTCATACACTTTCACATATATCGTATTAGAAGGATAGTTTCGTGTATTTAATTAATCGTAACACGTTCCACTCTCACAATGAGGATATGCGACAGAACATATACACATTTATATGTTCGACCACTCGCATATTAAGTATATAACGTAAAGCAATAAATCGTTCATGAATCGCAAACAATATCAGGCTCACAGTTCGACGCGCTCTCCATTACGGCTCATTATGTATTAATAATGCTTTTGGTAATGTCTGAGCTAGGGTTGGCATGAAAACTTAATATTTAATACTTGGCCACTATTGTGCAGTATTGACGACCTAGGATTCTGTTGTAAATATTTTAATAAGAATAACACATTAGTTGATTTTCATTTATTAAATTTGTCGCCTTCTGGTTAATTTAAAGCGCAGCATACTGGTTAGTATTAACCAGAATGCTGCGCTTTAAATTAACTTGACTAGTGTCTTGACCTATATATTCATCAGATTTGGGTACTCCCCATTGAAACTTCAGCACATCTATGTGTACTACGAAATATATTTGACAAGTCTCTGTGGGTTCCCTTAACTAGACTGGATGTAGACAACCGCTGTAGGCTATATATGGGAAACATCAGCACTATTTGCCTAGGTAAGGTAGGTGAGCTCAATATCGGTATTGGTAAACCGGTACATTTGTCTGTGGTTTTTTGTACCAGTATGGTGGCAATCTAGCACGCGGCTCACCTGATGATAAGCAGTTTCCTGCGCCTACGGACGCTTATAACCACAGGGATATCGATCGAAACTGCAGGAATTTTACTCATTTTTCATAACAGCAAAGTTTTGATTTTAAACCTTTTTATCTCCTGTAAAAGAATCTCAGTACATACTCATCAAATTTATTCTAAGTTACATATACATACAGAGGTGTATGTAAATGTATGTTCGTTAAATATTTTCAAATTAATTACACAGTACCAGTCAAATCGTATTTGTAACACAGACACTAATTACCTCATAAGGTATAGTTAGCTTAGACGACAATGCCGTCAGATTACCTCATCTAACGGGGAATACCATTGCATCGCCTGGCTTGCACAAAGCTCTACATAGCATTATTAATTGTCTTGCTTGGACCACGTAGGAAGATGATTGCTTTCGAATATACACGCTAACGTGTTGGCTGCAAGACTTAATATGGATGTGCGCTTCAAACCATAACACAGCATTGTTTCCGCACTACTGCTTAGAGGCTTAATATCGGGCAAGGCCCAATCGATTTCTTACCATTACGAAAGCTAAACCTGGATAAACCTAGACTTCAATCACTCCGCTGGTGGAAAAATCACCGTAGTCACTACGAGATCAATTTAATCTGACGATGCGCTCGATACAGTGCTGCCCAGTCTCCGATGCAAACAGTATTCGTCACGGCACAGCGGCAAACAATGGAATGTTCATACGTCTCGTTACCGCGCGATGTTTGATATTGTACGTAGGTACACTGGGTATGTTTGTGTGCTTTGGAACTGGGGAGAGCGAAATGTGATTTTGGCTGCGATTCTCTCTCATTTCTGCAATAGTAATACCACCAAAAACAAAAGCAGTGCTTTAATTTCCATTATGTAATTAAGTACACGATTGAACGTTACACATATATTACCTTCATAATATAAACACGCTGAGTCCAAGCTTGTGCTATAATGAAGATGGCTAGAATGAGTCTTTTCAAATTAGACTATTTCAATATTGATTATGTTCATGGACCAGCTGAGCCTGATGATCACGCTTGGCTAATTCACCTGTGTTCATTCACCTACGTGTATTACGTAAACTATACGCAAACATAATCACTGGCTGCAGCTAATTAGTCAGTGTAAATACGTAGGTATACTTTAATCGATCGGACACTCAAGGATGACAACGTCAGGAGTGATTTCGAGTGAAATCGGAGGGATTAAGATAGTGATGAATGTGGATGAAGAGAAAGAGGTATGTGAGTCTAGAGAGTGTTGGCGCTTTTCTCTCTTTGTGTAACCCTGCAAGGGATTCGGAATGATAACATTTATTTAGAAATACTCTATTGAAGTCTACGTGTTCTTGATGCACTTTATCTCGTGTTTGTGTAAAAACACACCGATATATTATTTTAAAAAGCAGATGCTGGCTTAAACATAAAAAGGCATAGGAGTGCATTTTCCGAAGATAATCAAGCAAACCATGGCCAACCGTAGGCCATTAAGGCAAGTGCCGAGAGACGTTTAGTGCCACTTAGCTGTTCAGATTATGGGATATCAGCTAACAGAGCCAAACAATTTGCGGACGCGTCACCGTGACGAGTGCTTTTCCTTTACGAACAGACTGACTAGTCACTATTCACTGATTTCAAATCTCTGGTATAGTATCGGGTAGTGATAGTAGGCTAGTTGCTGCTGTCAAATTTACTATGCGATTCTAAGTAATTATTATTTAAGTGGACCAGTAACATCATAATTAAAGTAAAATTGAGCACTAAATAATCGGATAAATTCAAACTTCAAAAAATATATTGCTAATTATATACAAAGCGAGTCCTGATTAATAACTTTTGAAGTAAATAATTCTTTAGGCACGCTGAGCAATATTTGCGTGAACAAAATCATGGAACTCAAGTCATCGTCACCGAACGTTAATAATCATCTAAATAACCAAAATTAATAATCTAATAGCTCGACGATACTTGTGAAAGTTACTTAGTTTTCACTTCTATCGGCAGTCCCCAAAGACTGCCCTGAATATTTTTTTTATATTATATAAAATATAACTATATCAGTTATATTTTATAAAGTTTTTAAGTGCGACTTTTATGTTGATAACTCAATTAATGTTCGAAGTTCTCTTCAGAAATATGGTGACATCACAAAGTTCAAACAACTATTCAAGGAATCGCATGATAGCCTTCTGAATTCTATCTTCAATTACGGCGGATGAAAATGTTCGATTCCCGCCATCCCTCCGTTCTCACGCCCTCATGATCATTATAAGAGGCGATACGCTACCCAATAATTTATCAACTATTGCTACAATCTTGTTGGGGAGGATTTCTTATTTATCTGTCTTTATACGAGAAAGTTTGATATGTCCTTATGAAACATTTCAATAATTAAACACTTATTGACATGATAGCGCGACTGTCTGTCATGTCACAAGGATGAGTGTGGTATAGGAAATAAAGCATACAAATTGGTACGAGATTTAAAAAAAATAACACGTCATGGCAAAGTTCTCGTTTAATGGTTTTTATTTGTCAAGTTAAAAGCGGAATCGAATCACGAATTCCATTCCTAACGTTGATATTATCGATGGAACGTACAGTGGAATGGAAATGTTCCTGTTGTGGAGTCACATACAATAGGAATAACGTTATGCATGGTGCAACTGGCCACATATGTGCGCACCCTTGTAACAACACACGTACGGGGTATTATTCCCGCGAACTATAAAAGTCGTGTTTATGGATGAGGATGTGATGATGTTCAAGCGAATGTTTACTTTTCCCCTTCATCATAAGACACAAATATTGTGTAAACAAAGATCACAATACGGGAAGGTTTTTTTTACCAAGTTAGTAGTTAGTGGCATCCAAGAAGCCGCGCCCAACTATTCTTCCTTATAGCTTAAAGTGTAAGTGTGCAACCTTCCACTAATATTTGAGTAATATCGCTACCCACGGATTACCTATGAGTGCACATGCACACTTCAATTAGTAGACTCGGGTCATACTCCCGGCATCCCAAAACCCTCGACTAAAAATTAGTGAGCGGTTTCGGGTTCATGGATGGCATTATTTTTATATAAAATAGGCACTATTTATATGTAACAAAAATGATCTTGTTTACAATTGGACAATAGATGGCGCAATGTCGGCCAACAGTGTAGATTAAGATACACGTGAGTAACGACCGCGGGTAGCTTAGCCACTGTAAACGGTGGATTGGCAAAAATAAAGTTGCAGTTTGGAATTACTAACCAACTAATTCCAACCTGCAACTTGCCCGCGTGATAACTTTCTTAATATATATTTGATATAAATGAAAAACATGGTCAGTCACAAGTTACTTTGAAATCATATAAACAAAAAGCAAAATGGACCAACGTTCATAAATAAATTACTGCTTTTACCCGTGATTTTACGCGTGTGGCAGGCATACATTTTAGATGCTTTGGCGAGTAAAAGTGTACTGTGATATTTACCTACTATATATATTTATAACATTATAAATGGAGAGTACATGTCGGAATTATCCTCGGTTCAAACATATAGTGGGTTGGGACCTGAATCGAACCCTTTGGATTTTTACTCTAAGCGCTACGGATTACGTCAATTAAAATATTGCATAATTGAAGATGTTAGTCTTTTAGTCAAACATCGCACCCAACTTCAAACACTGACATTATTTTTATACTTATGAGTATTGTAGCTTGGAATCAGTTTGCTTCATTAATGCAACTGGCATATATCGCTCAGCCATATGAGCTCTCTGGTGTCACCATCTTTGCATAACTCACCTGATTATAGTCAAGCGACTGATCTCAGGTTATTTACAAGGAAAAAATCTGCCCATCTCGTCGACTTTTCGCTTCCCGTCACGGTTCTATAGATATTTTTAAAGTAAGAAACCTAGATGAACCTAACAAACATCGATCCATATTTCGAAATTATACGGCATCAGCATCTCTCCTTATAATATATAAACCTGAACCTTAAAATACACACATGCGTACTTTTAATCAAGACCAGATACATAAAGCCATTTATCATTGTCCGTTGTTGAGGGTCGGACAATAGGAAGACTTACTGATTACCATCGGTAGGTAATATATACGCATCCCCAAATCTTAATTAGGTGCCATGAGACCTGCGGTACTGTGTTTAAATAAGTTTTATTGTACCATTGTATATGTTTTCAGCCCCCTGTGGACAGTCATTTTAAATTAGCATTGTTATGATAAATCTCGCTTAGGTCTGTGATACGAAATATCGAGTAGATATAATATGACATTAAGTCAGCCTTTTAGGTAGTACATATTTTTTGATTTACCTTTTGTTAATGAGCTGCCACAAATGCTGTCTTAACATTACACTCTGACCTAATTATTGGTCAATAAATGGTAACGTACTTTTCTGGATATTGCAGAGCCTGATTATTGTTACAGTCTTTAACGAAACCTTTCCATTTGCTTCTGTCTTGCATTATCTTTTTAACCTCTCTTTATTCTAAATTAGCTGCTTTTCATTTCTTTGATCTGATTCATGTATCATGTGAATGATACAAAATGATGAAAAGATCCATATAAATTAAAATAATGATATTATTTAAAATATATGAGACACTGAAAAGTCGAAAGCGAAAATTGTAGTAAAAACGTGCGGACGATGGATCCACCGGCAATAATTGATCAGCAAATCGAAGCAAACAGCCACCTGGCTGACGCTCATGATTGCCTTCAATAATGCATTGTACCTCGCACGAAACGTATTACCCTACCGGCTGACGAAGCCTGCCAGCTTAACCAACCCACTCGACTATGGCAACTGTTCGATTTTGCCGGGTATCACGGCATTCATAATAAGCGTGCTCGCGTATGGACGTAGCAAACAAGCCTTGACTGCACACGCCATTAAGATATTCCAACCAGATACCGACTACTATTGGGTTGACATGTACTTTGTAAATTTTATTTAATGTTTAGCCACATTATATTGCTGTACTGTCATTATTGTTTCCTGCTACAATATAAACTATTAGTTTAATATAGCGCTATATTGCCTGTATAGATTTCTGTGTAGAACAGACTGTGATTATGAACGGTCTATAAGTTTAGGGAACACTGATGTAAGAATACTGATTTTGAAAGGTATGTGGGTACTACCTATACACCTCTGCCTACCCCTTTCGGGGACCCTTATGGGAAGGCGTGCGGATATATTATACTATTTATTATTGTTTATAACCGCGAGCGATACGCTTTCCATCATGAAACGGACCGCATGCCTAGCAGTAATAGACAATAAAAGTTGTCGCCGCATGTTAACGAACTGGTCAAGTAAAATTCTAAAATAAGCTTATAAGGAAATAATGTACTTATGATACGACTCATTTAATATTTATTGAGGAGGACGTCTCTTTTATCGCAAGGAACGCGGCAATTTTCTTATGAATTTTTGATAGAGCTTAGCAAGATGCATAGCAATAGTTTTTATAACAAAGGTTTCTGAATGAGATATTACCTTTATCAAACTTTGGAAACGAAGGCTACCACTGAATCCTAAGACGATCAATCGATCGATCGAATCGAAGTAGTTGCATATATAAATACAAATCATCACGCCAGTTCTCTCTAGACTCAGAGACCGCTTTCTCTTCATCCACATTAATCAGTCTCTTCATAAATGCTAGCTGACTTCGAATATTCTTAAATTCCCAGTGTTCGAACGATTCGATCTGAGTAGTTGGCACTTTATTAGTAACTGTATAAATGTAAAGATCTAATTAGAGTAACTCCTTTAGCAAGATATCCCTTATAGGATAAAAAAAATTACGAATTGTCTATTTCAGTGTTTTACACTATGTTTCAACTTATTTTTAACCACCCTGCTAGCCTGTATCTGGGCGTTGCACGACTTTCACTTTCAGCGTACGACTCTTTTCTCGTCACGTTACGGAAATATTAATTAATATTAATATATCCTCACGCCTTCCCACAAGGGTCCCCGAAGGGGTAGGCAGAGGTGTATAGGTAATACCCACACACCCACTTTCCGCCAGAGGTATATTAGGTGCCAACGTGACAGATCGTCGATCGCGAGTCCATCGCCGTTACTCAAGCACGACTATACATACGCCTTTGAATTTCTTCTCAGACGTATGCAGGTTTCCACTCGATGTTTTCCTTCACCGTAAAGCGGAAATAATAATTTATAACGGAAATAATAATAGTGTTATCGCCGCATATAAACTTAACAACAAGGATATCATTAGTTAGCTGCCTAGTCTACTTTCTTAAATAGGACATTTAAGAGAGCAAGATACTAGAAATATTCTATGAACCTGGAACTACTTACATGCAGAATTAGTTCAAACAATCTCTATTCTCTATTCTCTATTCTCTCTATTCTATATATCTCTATTCCTTTAAAATGTAATTATTTTATCAATCCTTAAGCTTAGGCAATGAAGCTATTTAGACAGCTCCAACTTTTCATTTCAAACATACAAATTTCTGGGTAAAATTTGTGATCAATAAAGTTAATTAACTCGGAAACCTTCCAACGTAATCGTAACAAACCAGTTTTTAAGTCTTCATCGTCAATCAACGTGAGCCATCACCCAGAATCCTAAGTGATGAGAACACCTGTTCCGAATTAATTGCGTTAAGTCCGGCTAATTATAAACGAGAGCGATATATAACATGTTTAGAACAAATTCCGGGAATTTTACCCGTGTCGAGTGTTTGAATGGCCTAGTCTAACTACGTTTTCAATAAATTATTCACATACATATAAGGATTGTTTTAAAAATTGTTATCGCACTTTGTTTTACATGATACATACATACAAATAATGACGCCGAATCGGGCGACTACGGGCGAACATGTGATTACAATAGCAAGATAAGCCCGCCGATAAATAAATGAAAAATATAATATTCAAAGTACATACGTTGTCCATTGCCTAAGCTCAAGGATACTTTTTTTTTATAAACGGAAATCTTATAAAAATTAAGAAAATACACTGACTCAAATTCAAAATAATTTAGATATTTTATAACCGGTTTTTAATAATTCTATTGACTTCCATTGTTCACTTACTAGGCATGATACGTCCACATTCTTCTAGTCAAGTCGTCGCTAAGCAAGGCACGCGTTCTCATTGTAAATTGGCGTCGTACCTAGTGTGTCATGATTATGATTAAATTGTCAAATTACATGCACCGTGTACAGGATTGACGCATCAAGCTTTTCAACATTAAGTCATATGAAATGTTTCACTTTCTTCAAACATTCTTTGTTTATAGCACACGCTTTACTTTAGGGTGGATTCACATTACATGATCGATTACAGTAACAATTATAACATCACGGCACATATTCATTAGAAACAAATTACTTACGACTTTCTGTTGTCGTAATTGTTGAATTGTATCCTACTAATATTATATGCGAACGTTTGTGAAGATGTATGTATATATGTTGTTTAATCACGCTAGAACGGTTGAACAAAATTTGATAAAAGTTGGCATAGCAATTGGCATGGCAATTTTTACGCGGCGTAAAATCGCGGGACATAGCTAGTATGTTGATAATGTGTGTAACGCCGTTGCTCTTAATATATAGAAGGTCCGTTATAAGTACCATAAAGGGAATAGTTTACGGTGTTTGGCAAATTCAAGTAATAACTTTATTATAGATTACGCTCATAAAATACCCAAAACAGGAAAGCTTGTGTAGACTGTAAATGTGGATGCAGCGAAAGAGGTTTGTAAGTCTACGGAGAACTAGAGATTTACTCCCTCTGCTTACCCCGTGGGGGACTGGACGTGATGATGTATATTAAATAAAGAAGCGTTACGAAGAGTTTTTTTAATGTGAATGAAGCGAGAGAGTTCTGTAGGTATAGAGTTGTGGTGTCATTTTCAATGTCTTTCCTATGGAACTCGACATGATGTATGTATGTTTAAGCCGAAATTAGCTACCTAATCTTAGATCGGAAAAATTTCGTATTAAAGAAATAAATAAGCTTCTACTCAGTAACTTATCTAAGTGAGAATTATTTAAATAAAATTCATAGATCATTAATGATCAGTCTAAAAGTTAAACGTACATTTTTTAAATTAATTACGATTATTTAAGAGGCAAACAGATTCTCGGTTCGGCAACTGCCTTATTTGTCTTCTTTTCCTTCTTTCGGCCGCTTAGCCGCTTTACTAAAATCTACGATTGTCGGTAAAAAAAACACGACGCCACAGTGACGTAAGCGATCCTTCCAAAACAAATCATTAATACAAACAGTATTATTTTAAAGCGGGTGATTCAATCCCGTTCGTATGGATTTTAGCGGGCTTTGTGTGGATGGTTTGGTTTATTTTTATATTCGTATATTAGTATCTTTTGTTCCCTAAAATGTTGTGTACAAGACGAGACCCAAAAAATTTTATGATTTTTTTTTTATATCAAGTTGGATAGTATGATGCTGCTAAGAATGTTAGTTCGACTATTATACCTCCTTAGTGCTAGTTATTTGTGTAATAAGAAATTTTTTGCTATTACACAAATAGCTTTGATGTAATATTTCTGTGAGTAGGTGATATCTAATACCAATAGAACTTGAAGCTCGAAGTAAGATGTCCAGATAGAGAATAAAAATCTAAATATCTGTAATATCGAGTAGGTATATTTCCTTAAAATCTTCGTGACTTCAAATCTTGACGTAACGTCAATTATGAAAAATATTATCCATGAAAAAGAATCCCTTTTCCCGATGAACCAAAACGTAATTGATTATACAATATCCTCGCTTAATTGACAATAAGATTAAGCAATCATCTCGCAAGAACTGGCCGCTTTAAATTGGGTTTTTAATTTATAGCTCAGAGCGGCGGCGTGAGCTGGGAGAGTTAACTTGTCACGCAGACGATATTTCATTTCGGACACTGTGTCGCTGTGGTGTTAGCCGTGTTTCTTTTTAGACTCCGAAAAGACGCCGAATAAGTACTTGCGACCACTTTTAAGAAGAATTTATCTGAAGCTTGTATTCACTTCGAAATTTTAGTGCACATATGTATAATCGATTCCTTTGAAAATGGAGAGCTGGGGTGGCCGAATAGTTAGGGTGGTTGCTTGCAACGTAAAAATTGCAAGTTTAAATACTGGCTTTACCAATGCGTTTCCTGATTTTATGTACAGTGATTAATCACACCTTGCGCTTATGGCTACGGTTTTACTGTGAAGGAAAACATCGGGAGGAAACCTGCATTAGTTTGAGAGGTTCTAAAATTTTAAAATCTACATACAACTAAAGTGCCAAACAATACGGCCTAGCTAACAGTTTAAGAGTTAACGCAGTGTATAGTCTGGTGCAACCCATGAGTTATGAAATATAAATTACAGTGTTTTTCAGGACTCAAAACCTTAATGGTATTGAGGGCAAATTTTTTATCTATATCACAAAGGTTAAAGCGAGCCGTGCCGCCTATGGACGCTTGCAACACCAGGGGTTGTTCACCAGGGATCTTTTCACACCCTTCTTGAAGAACTCTATGCTGTATACATACATATACATATCATGACGCCGAGTCCCTAACAGGGTAGACAGAGAGTATAGTACGCTAGTTCTCTTTAGACTTTCATACACCCTACTTACATATCCATGATGTATACTCCAGAGTAAACCTCATCCTCACATGTTTATACTATTAAAATAGCTAGAAGACAAACTCGTCTCATTTACCCGAATTACTATATGAACTTTATGGGTCGAACAGACCCATACACGGCTATTGTACGGTATTCTCACGGAGCTTGGTAAAGCTTCCGTTTCAAGTTACAGTTTGATCGATACACTGTACGAACAAGTATAAACTCAACTTAAGCAACTATTTGAAGCTAAAGGGAACAAAAAGTGGAATACATTCCCGAACCAAGTAAATTGTTTTTTGCGGATTAGCATAATATAAAAAGTTTCATGATATACGATGGAGACAAACCTACATACAAACGTGATGTTCTAAAATTGTTTTATTTTTCAACTGTCTAAATAAAACCTTAATCTATTATGTATGTTACTATTTGTAGATATATAAAGATCTATTGAAATAGGTATTCTTATAAGTAGTACTAGTTTTAATTTTCTGCTGCAAATACCCTCAACAAAAACCTCCTTATAAGTATATAGATTTTTGCTCCTTATACTTAATACAGGATAGTTAGTGTAACCAAAGATGAATGTTTGTAAAAATAAAATTAAAATCAGGCTTTCATAAACACGAACTCAACACTGCAGTTAATTGAAAACAACGCGAGACTCCTAGGTCTGTTGTGACCCGCCCCTACCGCGGCAGTGCTACGCCGCGCGCCGCGTAGACCGCCCGCGTAGCGAGCGCTACGCCGTAGCAGATACGTAGTGTACAGTGTAGTGAAACGTGTACTTAGATGTAATAGAAATACATTCTTCGTGTTAGTGTTATGTGTAATTTTATGGAGTTGGAATGCGCATCAGGTTTTTAAGAAAGGGATAAATAACTTAAACTTAAAGTTTTACTCATTATGTACCCACCATTAATTCTGTAAGTGGTAATTAGTCGAGGAAATCACTTCATTAGCTTTCTTCTTTGTATAATTATTGAGGCATTGTTATACCGCTATTTCTATATGTAATTAAGATTGAATATATTCATGCGCTTTCGGCAATAACAGCGCTTTCATGACCTATAATTAAATGTTACTCGTGGTCTAAACTAAAGTAACGAGCTCCTTTTGCAAGATTTATAGCTTTTATGAACAAACATTTAATAATAATTTAAAGGTCTATGGTATCTAGGAATACGAATTTGATAGGGAGAGATTGGACATAATTCTTGAAAGTAATATATAAAAAATATGTTAGTCTCTACGTCAATATCAACGCCAAATATACTTCTGAAATGTTACGAGAACTTGCTATGGAATGTCATATTAAAGACTTTTCTGAACCGTATTATTACACCGTCCATTAATTTTGGGAGTCGCTTGACCCTTCCGTGATCCTGTTATTATTGCACGACCAAGATGATGATTTTAGACATAATTTCCAACCACAACGAGGACAAAGTAATTTCAACCTTTTTCCCACATGAATAAGCTATATTTTATTCAGTTGCTCGGAGTGTTTACTTAATTAGTAAGAAATAATGTATTACAAAGGCACGATTAAATTGCCGCATGTGTTTTATATTTAGATACTTACAAAGAATATCTTGTTAAAATGTAATCGCTAGTAACTAAGAGTTAAATATAGCTTGACGATGACTCAAATATAGCCTAAATGGAGTAGAGTTGTTATAACACTTCTTATGTTCATAAATACATTTAGGTGCAAATTTGGCAGAATCCAGTCAGTGTCTCAGACAAAAACACGTTTATTACAGCAGTATTTCTATCATCAAAACGGTAAAACCTTGTATAGAAGTACTTTTTTTTATCCATAAGATTTGGAATGTTATATGCACGTTATTCGTGCAGACAAAGACGTCCTATGAGTTGAGATGAGTCGATCAAAGCAATAAAATGACATTTCATAGTCTTGGCGTTATTATTAAGGTATGGAAATGCATGTTATTTCATGTAAAATAAATTAAATAATATAAATTCTGCTGCCGATGGTCGCTTATCAATGTCGCAGCTACCCTTTTAGTAACTAGCATACAATCCGGTCTCCTAGCTTGCCTGGAACTGCTCTATTCGAAAATATATTCTATGTTGAAATATAAGAAAGACCCTTAAATATAATACCATAATGGTGCCATTGAATTTTGTTTCATCAGTTTTTAATAATTAATTAGCAATCTGTCAGGAATTCGACGTGAAATATTAATGATTACTATCAATTATAAATTAACGAGTATTCTCTCGAATTTCAAGTCATTATTTCCTGTGATAATGCAAACTGTGCAAATTAATAGCCTCTTAAATTTAATACATAATCTGATAAAAGATTTCATGTTTCTTTTCTTGCCTAAGAAATCTGAAGTACAACTTGACGTAATTGGAGCAGAATTGGATTAAGTGCCGCGCGCACATATTGCGAATGATTTATTTTGATTATTTTATCGCGGAAAATAGCTGCTTTTTCATTATTGCCTTATTAAATAGGGAGTAGAGCCGCTGTTGGCCGCTCATTCATAAATAGTCATGCACGTGTGAATTTGCTAGGCAATGAAAGCAGTAGAGAAGATCTTAAAAATCTATCTTTTACTCCGTCTCTACGCCTTTGAGATGGCACGTCGGCTCAACACACTGTGTTTTGTAGACCTTTATCAAATCAGTTCAAGAAAGCTAACATCTCAAGACAATATAGTGGATATGCTAGCCCTCGGAAACAATTTAAACCCAACAAAATGTCCGCGGCTTGTAAATTATATTCAGGTAATTGTCTGTTTAAATAGAAAAGAAAATCCAATCATCGATTTTCGAAGCTTGTCTATCAGCCCTTTAAATTCACTATAAGACACATCTAGTATTCCATATCTAGGTG
Organism: Drepana arcuata; assembly: GCA_016069955.1. NCBI lineage: Eukaryota > Metazoa > Arthropoda > Insecta > Lepidoptera > Drepanidae > Drepana > Drepana arcuata. The sequence continues at coordinate 11,552 of JACCPG010010455.1, read as the reverse complement.
GATTCAGTACTTTAAACGATTACGTAAACCTTCAGGTTGTCAGTCTGCCTTGCATGAAGGGACTTCCAGAACGTGAAATGTCGATTTTTTTACAGAAAACCTATTCTGGAAATATGTTAGGATTTTCAAGGCGGGCTGTACAGCTTCGGGAATAACACCCTTTTGGAGGTTTTCGGAGGTTGAAGAGTTGCTGACTTAAAGCGCGATTCGACTTGTAACTTAAACGATAAAATTTGTATTACAATATTTATTTTTATTGCCACTGACAGTTAACTGAATATTGACATAATATCACGCTTGACGTAAGTATATGTGCAGAGGAAATGTACATCTAAAATGTTTACTCTTATATGTGAATTTAGAATGTAATGATTAGTCGCTCTCTCTCTCTCTCTCTGTTGTATGTCGATATAACGTAGCTTCTTATTATAGTACTACGACGATATTTCAATTATACAATTTCAGTTGCCGAATTCTTAGAAACTCTACAATGAAGCTAGAAGCATTTTTACACACTTCACCAGTTACGGAGTTACAGAGAGAGAGAATATTCCGGAAAAAACATACATATGTCAGATCAAAGCAAAAGTGTCTCTCATGACGTAAAGGGATGTCAAAGAGGTTGCGCTGGACTCATTCAACCATTTTTTCATACAAGTTCAAATGAAATAAATTTATTGCATGTAAAATTACGTAAGTACTGACATCTTTTACACAACACTATACGAAAAGATAAGAATTACACCCTGTTTTAATTTAAATTTGTCAGTATCGAACGTTCTCTTTCGCTGTTATTAGGACAGTTTGATCTTAGTAATATAAGGTTTTAATTAGTTAATCGGTCTCGAAATAGAATACTACTTCACTCTTCACACCACTCTCTACGTGATGGGTGACGGTACCCATCTAATTCCTCTATTTTTGGCAGCCATTGAACACGTATGTGATTAACTCTTGTATTTGTTACTAGTAGTGAGAAAGACAGGACCACAGCAAATGTTTAATGTTCCATATACTTTAGTGTAATTTAATGCGGCTTGAATGCAATACGTTTCTTTCGAAAAATGTGCGGCGAAACGATATTAGATTGATACGAGATATGAAATGAAGACATACGCAAAGCATAGCTGGCATAATTGAGGCTGTGATTATAAAGGTGAAGAAAGGCTATCATGATGGTTTGGATAAAGATATTAGAATGAGGGAAGAAAGATTGACGAGGCGATACAATGCGAAAATGTGTGGTTGAAGAGGCAGAGGAATACCACGCGTAAAGTTCTTAGATCAGAATCGGAATCGATCAAGATTAGGTACTCGGAACCAGCAAGCATGTATGAAGAATGATGAATGTGGATGAAGTGAAAGATGTCTATAAGCCTAGATAGTACTGGCGCTCTACTCTTTCTACCTGCCATGTGGTGGACTGGACGGGATGATAATATGTAAGTATGTGTGTATATTTATGAATATTTTTGTACCAACCATAACCGTAAGTAAGACCACACCATTTTACATATATTCCATCATTAATTAATCAAAGCATTATATTAATTATATTTATTTAGTATTATTCGATAACCTGAGGAATGCAAGTCTAGAGAGAACTGGCGCTCTATGCTCTCTGCCTACCCCGTTGGGGTCCTGGCGTGATGATATTTATGTATGTATGTATTCGATAACCTAGAAATCGTGTTTAATTTTTCTCTTTTTTATTTAATTTGATTGATGCGTTTTCTCTGATTTTCTCTACTGATTTTCTCCCTGTTATATTGTTTTATTCATTTAACAATTCAAAGCATGCCTTAACTCAATACTGCTCTTATTGGTTTATTTTCTCTTCAGTTCAGATACTATCGAAGTATACATTCGTCCGGCTTCCACCATTAACTAAGTACATTGTTTACCTTGATTATACCTTTATCGCTAGCTTAGTCTATTTTCTTACCTAACAATGCTTCATTCTTTAGTTTTTTAATTTCATCATTACCCTTACTAACGGAAAAATTTTTGTGGCTCTGTATAGAAATTACTAATTAATTTCCTCCTAAATTACTAAGTATTTCATCATGTTGCTCTTTTACGTTATTATCAAATTAATTTTAATTTAACTTGTTTTCCCGTGGAAAAGTATCATCTGGTTCTGATGTAATATTTTGATGAATGATTTAATTTGAACATTTATGACCGAAGGCTTAAAAGGACGTCGTGGTGAGATTTGAACTCTTAACAAATGGCAGTTACACGTGGATCTAAATCAGGACTTTTTTTTTTTTATACAACAAGAGTGGCAAACAAGCATACGGCCCACCTGATGGGAAACGGTTACCATAGCCTATTTACGCTCACGATACCGAAGTATCACTTGCGTGTTGCTACTTTTTGATGCTTTTTCAATTAGTATATAAGCAGTGTTAAAAAATAATAATACATATTTACTAAGCTTAACTTACAGATATATTTAAGAAATAAAAATACGTTATATTCATTAATACTGATTTGACAAGCACTAATATAAATTCCACTTCATGCCTTCCTACAAGGGCCGCAGGGGTAGGCTGGTATAACAAAACTGTGATGTTCTGCATTCATGAGTCCTTGGATTTCTTCTTACAAGTATGTACATTTCCTTCTTGATGTTTTAATATGCTGTGTGGCGGAATTGCTTTCGGTATCATTTATATAATGTCTGCATTTCCTCTTGGCTTATAAGCCGGACCAATTTAAATATACATGGAGGTACTCACGTCAATTTTGGTTAGCCACTGCACAGTTTTCAAGTCTTTCTACTTCCGATAAGAGGTGACCAAAAAATTCAGATTAATTACTCAAAGATCTGACCAATATTCCAGCTCGTTCTAACTTTGGTTATTAGACAAAGACAGTTGTTGTGTTTATAGTGTAAATGAGTGAGCCAGGTAACTCGAGGTCGATGACGGTTGGCACGCGATCGTACAGTATAACAACTATAAATCCCGAGAAACGTACTTTGATGTTTTTACATTTGGTTGCTTTTTACACTTGCTTAGGTGCTTCTTTGTGGCTTTCCCAACGGTTTCTGATAATCTGATATTGTACACTTGTAATACTACCTTATAGAAGTCCGTAGCCAAATAACACAATTTATTGTGTTGTGTTCCTTACGTGGTAAATAAGGTTTCCAGTAATGAGCTTCTTGGGGAGGGGGGAGGATTGTTATATTAGCATAATGGGACTAATCCCTCTGCTGCCAACACAGTATAACTCTCCGAACACAGAGTAGCAACGCGCAAGTGATACTTCGGTATCGTGAGCGTAAATAGGCTGCGGTAACCGTTTCCAACCATCAGGTGTTTGCCACTCTTATTGTATAAAAAAAAAATAATAATACTAATGTGTACGCTGAATTACGTTGGTAAGGTCTTCCCATGTTTTTTTAATTAGTAGGAGTATCTTAGTCCACGCGCGATACTGATCTCATGTTAACCAGCGTAAAAGTTCTTGAAGAAGGTTGTGAAAGGATTCCTACAGGGTCGGCAGCGTGCTAGCCTGGTATTACCCCTGGTGTTGCAAGTGTTCATAGGCGGCGGTAACCGCTTACCATCAGGCGGACCACATGCTTGTTTGCCACCCGAGTGGTATAAATAAAGGATTCTATTAATACGATAGCCCGGTTAAATAGGAAGGCTGTAGGAAATATACAACCCTGTTACTATCCTAGAGTAACGCGGTCGAAACTGTAGGGCATAGCATGTATATTATATTCAAGAACAAAAATAATTGGTTCTTTACCTACCCTTTGTCGTCTATACGGAAACTTTTGATTGAATAACATTTTGTCATTTATTATGAAAAATACGAAATACTTCTAAATTAAAACTTTCAAATATTTTGATTTAAAAACACACATAATGAAATAACCCATACAAAACTTGGACACTTATTAATGTCGCCGCTGAATAGTGTTTCGTTGGTATTAGTAAAGCCTATTTGCTGAGGCATAAGACCTGTTTAAAAACACACATAATGAAATAACCCATACAAAACTTGGACACTTATTAATGTCGCCGCTGAATAGTGTTTCGTTGGTATTAGTAAAGCCTATTTGCTGAGGCATAAGACCTGTTTGAAGTACCTGTTGCTTGCTACGCCGAGTCCTAAATTCATGCAGTGTAAATACCGATTGTTACGCAAGATTTTGTTCTCTTGCAGTGAGGTGTCTTGTTATGTTTGTACGTATTCACTTAATATTGATACTAATCTTTTTGACCTCTTGGCTGAATAATGTTCTGCAATGAGTAAACATCGTCGCATACGCTGCTATCAAGAGAAGTTGTCAACAAAATCAAAATTGCTAATATGATAGCCCTATGTTGTATTATAACTATATATATATAATTTTCAGCTCTGGATATACGAATTATATTGTGTCTATAGACAGGTAGAAAAAATATTAGCATGGGTAAATATTGTACTCAGACCAAACAGTAATGTATTCTGTAGGCGAAAAATCAAACACGCGACTATCGGCATAGGAGGCTCGCTACCGTCATGCCATTAACTACAAAATACTCAGAGACCGATCAAAACTTGGTAACGTATTACTTACTCTCCCTTGGCGAGACTCGATGACATTATCATTTCTCGTTTTAAAATGAAGAGCTCTGAAAATTACTCAAGTCGCCAAGATCTTTCACAGTTCATTAATCGGCCAGATTGGGGCCGAAGCTGTACAAAATTTCACGGCCGTTCAATAAATAAGGTTTGAGCCAGGGGCGGACTCCGTTGTCTTTCGATTTAGCGCAATTGGGGGCGTGCTAAGAGGGTGGCGATTTGCATTATTGTGCGATTTTATTATAAGAAGGTTTTTTCTTGTTGGTTTTAGAAAATTAGATTCAGATTTATTTTTATTCGTACTTTGGAATCTTTGATCACAACCGACGCATTTTTATATTCAAACTTAGAGTTTGTTCTCAGATTTCTAGAGATAGAGACTATATAAAATTACCACCGATATGTATGACGTCTATATCGTGTATAGGTATGTACTTTATATATGACATCCAATAGATATTTAAAACAGCAACAGCAACTTTGCCCATATTAAAGAATAGAAAAATATAAAAATATTCTGTCTTTCACAGTGAATATTAATTTTATTGCATTCTTATTCATAAGCATATATATAACGTCAAAAAATTCGAATATTTTTTATTTTTGTTGTAACCGTATTACCAAATTCCTATCCGTGCGGGAACAGGTTTCCGGTGATTTTACTCAAACCAATCGAGAATATGATTATTATGGGGCAATAATTTAAACCGAGGCCTCATTTCACGTGTGGTTGACGATGGGCTCCTCGCTACTGGTTATTATACCTTCAGAATTTTAAAGAAAATCATTGATAATTTCAATATGTTCTGGACATCAATGTTTTTGTGGCTTGTGCCATTATTATAGATGAATTAAAATTTGTATTAAATGATAAAATAAAATTTGGAGTTATTACAACGTTTACCATTTCAATAAAAAACCAAACTTATATCCATAAACATACCTAGTATAAAACAAAATCGCTTACACCCGTGTTGCTTATTTTTTTAAACTACGAAATGGTCATCAATAGAAATGCATCAAGGGGTTTGTTTAGGTAGGTACTACCCAATATAGAGAGCCGTAAACCTATAATGTGAATTTAACTCGGGTAGAACTGCGGTGTACAGTTAGTTCGTAGTTACGTCGCAATCCCTCACGGTGTAGGCGAAGAGTGTAGAGCGCCAGTTCTAGACTTACAGATCGCTTCCATCCGCATCCACATTCACCAGTCTCTACACACATGCTCGCCGGCTTTGAGTGCTCAACAATATTTGCTTGACATATTACGGACTGTAATATACGCGTCGGGAAACTGAACGTTTTCCCTCGCTAGACTAAACAAAGGAAAAAAGCGCTATCCATTTACTAGGTCATCTTTTATCTGACGCAAATATAATATGTATTGATCCCTCCATCTGGGGCATGCTGCAACAAGTAAGGAAAGAGGTCTCATTAGACGCTTCCGCTTTTCACTTCCATATGAAACGGATGGTATGAACATGTCCATATTATAAGAAACGTTAAGTGTATGCCTTTAAGTTTGTAAATTCAAACAGTGTGTTTATAATTCCTAAAGACGTTTTGTTCAAATTTTAATGCGGTTCAATGAAAGTTGTATCTTAAAACTATTTATACAATAGTTATTAGACCTTGATTTTTATTTTTATTTAAATCGCTACACTCAGCTGTAGTCTGCCGTTTGAAATTGATTCGAAAACTCAGAAATTTTAATAAGAACCAACTTCTTCCTACTTCAAAACACCAAACCTTTTTTGGTTTTGTAAAATATTATGTCACATTTATTATTTTTAATTTTAATTATTAATTAATTTATTGAAAATATTATCACTAGTAATTAAAATGTATGCGCCTTAAATTTATTGAGGCAATGTAAAGTTACATAAATATACAATGATATATATTTTAAGGCCAAATATCATTCATACCAGAAGAATACATCAATTCAGTCAATTAATTAAGGTATACATAAAATTTCAAGGTAAGAAACTAGTGTCCTACGCCCTGATCTTACTAGTGGCGCCGCCTACTGTTATTGTCTATCCAGTCAACAGAGAACTCGGGAACAGGGCGGGCCTCGCTACCTTTCCGGGCCATTATAAAAATTGAAAACATTATCGGTCCGTTTATACGGAATAAATCTCCCGCAGTACACACGTCCGTTGCGCGATGGGAATACAAAAATAAATTTTCTTAGAATTTACACTAAATCGAACTTGAAGCGAGAGCGAGCAAATTGAAAACAGTCGACTTTGGCTCGTTATGGAGCCGACTCCACCATTTATCTTCATTCGGCCTTTCAATAGAATTGCCGGGGACGTTTTCCGCAACTCAAACGGTGAACTACTTATTATTTCGAACAGTTCGAGCTTAACGATTCGGCCTGTACTCGAGCGCACCTGCCTTAGGTATGGGCCTCGCTCGGTTTAAATGCAGGGCATTTGTATGCATTGTTTTTTACAAAACAATAGTCTGCCATTAGGTCGTGAGATACGAGTGTTGTGAGCATCCTTGTCTTAGTAACGACACTTTGTCTGGTGAGTCGCGAGTACTTTTCGTGTCGTGAGGACATAGTGTAAGGCATAAGGTCCTAAAACAAGACATCCTGATTTCGACTTAGGCAGCCATAGACGACAGCATCAGGTCGCTAGCGAATAACTCCAATCTATTGATGTAATATTGGAATTCCGTGACGAAGATGACAACCAACAAGTTCTATGCCAGTAGCATATGCAACTAGCATCAAGCATCACCGAAGTCAGGCAGAGTCGCTTCAAGTGTGTACATATAATCACGTTGCTGTACTCACTCTGCCTACTCCGTGAGGACTCCGTCATGGGGTAGGTAGAGATAATAAAGAGCCGGTTTTCTCTTTCACTTGCACATCTCTTTCGCTTCATCTAGTTTCTTATATTTTTTTCATACATTCGCGTTGATTCACGATCCTTGAGTTTTCGCATGTTTATAATGTTATCAATGTAGTGTGATCTTCTTCTGCCTTTGCTTCTGGTATTTTTTTTCTGAAATGGTATTTTGATTTGTTTTTTAACAGATAGACAACAATCATTTATTCATACATCCGAAGAATCCCACATCTTTCACCAAATGACCGCGTTACCCGTGTATTGTGGTCATGGCGTGCAACATCGCACGTTAATACCCTATTAGATGGCGGCCGGTCCCGTCGGATGCGACACAATTACTGTAATGCACTAGACAAAGCTCGCGTATATCCACACAACAGACTAACATTCGTATATGTGTGCCTACTGTACGAATTAATCAATTAAAGATGAACTCAATATTTTGCCAATTACGACATACTAGTATATAAGTAATTCGTTTGATTAATCCTTCTTATATTAGGTATTTATTAATACGAAAGTAGTGTGTGTGAGTATGTTGGATGTTCAATAACGCTAGAACTCATGAATGGATTCGGATGAAATTTTTCTCAGATGAGGCTCGATTAGGATGATATTTTTTTTTATACAACATGGGTGACAAACAAGCATGTGATCCGCCTGATGGTAAGCGGTTACCGCCGCCTATGGACGCTTGCAATGCCAGACAAACAAATATGTTTTATTCCTGAAAAGCTGAAAATTCATGAACTTTATTTTTACGTCGGTGATCTGCGGGATAGTGTGCCAGTTAGTGAGGAATGTGATAGTCCAGAAAGGACGGGAGATCTACTCTGCGCCTATCACATTAGTGGCTCGATGTGATAGAATGTCAATGTTATGCTCTTTAAAGAAAGGAACATAGAAAATAAGTATGATACTGTGATATCTCCAGTAGCCATAAGGACGAGTTGGAGTCATTCGACAATGTTAGTACTACCTTGTGTGTGTACCAGTGGCGTGGGGTGAAAAAAAAGAAAGGTAAAGCCGGACCAAAAAAATGGCTAACGCGTGAATAAGCAAAACGTCATATCTTAACTTGTAAAAAAAATGCAATAAATTACATACCATATATTAGTGTGTTAGTTCACCTCCCAAAACTACGGCGAAATGTTATGTATGGTGCTTGCGTTGCGTTGTATGCAATTTTTCCATGCGACAGAACATGCTTGCTATACAGTTGTTAGTGTTCACCACCTTCACCATACATGACATTACTGGCATCGTATCATATGAACAGTGCATGTCGAGTATGATAAAAGTGGCTTTAAAAAGCCGCACACATCACTCACACGGGGGTTATAAATGTACAGCCAAAAAAGAACTAAAATAAGTGAAACTTAACTTGCCAGCATCATCATCACAAACAAATACCAGCAGGAATACCGCAGTATTTATTTTTCTTACTACAAACCGAAAAACAAAATAACATGGACATGACATGGAAAGCAAAATAACTTATGTAATTTTCAACTGCCGGTTATCCAATCGTATTTATCATACATAGAACTGTGAAAATGTTTGAAACACCCATCCTTACGTCAATAATAAATTTTCATATCGGGACGAGCCCGTCCATGTTTAATGATATATTTTTTATTTTCGAAAGATTGTTTTGAAAACGAAGTTAACTCATTTAATAGGTAATCTGTAAGACAACAACCTATTTGTATTAACGCCGCCATTTCTAACCTAACAGACTACGTGACGACAAGAAACAAAAATAAACAAACAAACCTTTACGGTAAAACAAAACAAACACTGTGACAACACTTGGCAAGTAAAATTTCACTACTTTCGTTTTTTTAAACCATATACCACAACACAATCAAGCTTATCACATATTACAATAGATAAATTAGCATAACAAAACAAATCGTGCAAATACGCGCGAAATAATGGCTAGGTGAGGTCAATGATTGACTTTGATTTGATTGACTCTTGAATTGCTCTGATTGGAGGAAACTTTTCAAGCGAAACGATACCTTAATGCATAACAAATAAAGATTGGAGGCTATCTGAGATCGGCTTATAATCGCTGTTATATCGACGAATGGTTGGATGTGGTTGTAATGTCTATGTGTGCGTGAATTGCCTACATTTTAACTATTTGAATTCCCAATATTATGAGCGAGTTCCCTTGTCGCCTACTACGTGAAATCGTGTATGTGGGCGTTTGCGCGATTTCACATACATTGCGTTTTTGTATCCAGCATATTGGAGAATATTCTTACAAAGGGCGCAATGTAATTATGTCTCTTGCGATATTATGACTACATAGAATAGTCGTATATGAGCGCGAATCTGCCAAGGGAAGCCGGTAGGAATCGTGTTCTAAGGACGCTTCGCCACTGGTACCTACTATGAATTGTGTCTATGAACAGTCTCCCACCGGTATGCGTACTATTACAATTAACTATATTCAGTTTTAAGACACTATGAAAGAACTTACATAGTGTCTCAAGCTCAAGACTCAACTGTCAAGTACAATATGTTTAGTAGGATATAACAAATAGATACACATAACAATGTCGAGTACCTCACAGGGTAGGGCAGGGTAAAGCGCCAGTTCTAAAAGATAGTAGGTAGGTGTGATAAGAATTGCAATAAAATCTTGTAAAATAACTTTTTTGAAACATTTACACACGTAAAAAATACATAAACAAACAGCTGAGGTGGCCCTGTGGTTTGAGTCTACTGCAACACAATTTGCATTTTCGATTGATTGCAGGTTCGAGTCCCGACCATACCAATGAGTTTTTCTGAACTTAAGTACAGTGATTAGTCTCACCACGAGCTTTAGGATGAAGGAAAACATCGGGAGGAAACCTGCATACGTTTGAGAAGAAATTCAAAAGCGTGTGTATAGTCGTGCTTGAGTAACGGCAATGGGCTCGCCAACTGTCACGTTGGCACCTGAAATGAACCTGAATTTATCTCCAGCGAAAAGAAGGTGTTGATATCTGTACCTACTTACCCCTCGGGGAACCCATCCTGCCGAGTCCTTAACGGGGTAGGCAGAGAGTATAGAGGGCCAGTTCTCTTTATACTGGACGAAGCGAAAGTGGTGTATAAGTCTAGAGAAATATATTTACAATTACTAATCTATACCAATGAGTCCAACTTGAACTGTCCAACTGAACTTAAGTACAGTCATTAGTCACACCAAACAATTTACGGCGAAAGATCATCGAGAGAAAATCTAATTGCGTTTACGAACATATTAAGACATATACTTCTCATCAAAAAAATCGTGAATACCTCTTAGAATTCATTATTAAACGACATTTGACATACATTCCTAAATATAAAAAGCCGTGGTGGCCGAGTGGTTCGAGCAGTTGCCTGCGACGCAAAGGTCGCAAGTTCGAATCCCGACTGTACTAATGAGTTAACTTAAGTGCAGTGATTAGTCACACCACGAGCTTTACGGTGAAGGAAAACATCGTGAGGAAACCTGCATACGTCTGAGAAGAAATTCAAAGGCGTATGTATAGTCGTTGGCACCTAATATACCTCTGGCGGAAAGTGGGTGTGTGGGTATTACCCATACACCTCCTACCCCTTCGGGGACCCTTGTGGGAAGGCGTGAGGATATTTATTTATTTATTTTATTTCCTAAATATACAAACTTTTTTGAAGAACCTTAAGTGAATTTTATAATACCCAAGTCTTTCGGAGAATAGTGAACGTGTCCGGGGTGGGACATAAAATATGTAAGTTTGCGAAACTAATGAGTTCGTTTGTGTCAAACTTCACGCACATATCTCGCAGGGTTGCCGCATTTTTCTTTAGCGCTGTGGATTTATTTATTACACGGTTTTTTTGGGATGGCCAGATATCATCTGAGAAACGGATACGGAAACACCAATCCCCCAGGGATTTATTGCTTTTGTATCAATCACGATAAGGTTTGTGGCGGTGGTAAACTGTCTTCTGTAAAATCAAGATTGCCGATCCGAGCCCTGGAGTACCAATGAGTTTTTTCTGAACTTAAGTACAGTGATTAATCACATCATGCCTGCGTACTTTTTAGATTCATAATTGGATAGATAGATG
>JACCPG010010454.1:0-25863 GCA_016069955.1 Drepana arcuata | reverse complement strand
GACCCAAATTAAGGCGAGCTTGTATTATGGTGTCAAGGCAACGGTATATTTACTTGTATAAATAGATGCATTGGACGTTCAAGACTTCTCTTCTCTCTTCTCGACTCTTCACACAAATCACGTCTTTAGCGGGAATCGAAGCTACGACCTCAAGTTTTGCAGTCATGAGCTCTGGACCACTAGACCAGACGGCCATAAAATTGTCTTAGATTTTATAAAATTGGTATTATTAAATTGGTATTATTAATTAAAGCTTCGCAAATCAACTGGCGTGAATGAGGGCGTGATTGTAAAGATGAAGAAAGGCATGTTACGTTGGTTTGGACACATAGAAAGGATGAGTGAAGAAAGATTGACGAAACAGATATACAAAGCAAAAGTGTGCAAGAAGAGGCAGAGGAAGGCCACGTTCCAACTACCTGGATCAAATAGATCGGACTCTCAAGGACTGGAACGTTAAGAGTACTCGAAACCGACGAGCATGTATGAAGAGACTGATGAATGTGGACGAAGCGAAATGGGGGGTGTAAGTCTAGAGAGAACTGGCGCTCTATACTCGCCTACCCCGTTAGGGACTTGGCGTGATGATATGTATGTATGTATGTATACGTGCATATATCATCACGCCGAGTGCCTCTCTGTGTTGGTATTGAGAGTGTAGTGTTAGTTCTAATTCATTTTGTAAACGTATACTTAGTTATTTCACTAATGACTAAGTATACGTTTTTTTAAGTATATGTATCTGGGTATGTGTTTACTTTTGAATTATTCTTATTATTATGAACGAGAATGTTTATGCGCGTTTGTTACTCAAGCGATAGCAGCTGTTTTTGATTTAGTAATCGAATGAAAATATAAATCTTTATATTCTTCTATCCCTTGCTATGTCTAAAGTTAAATAGAATGCACTCGCCATCTGTCACTTTGGCACCTAAAATATATCTCTGGCGGAAAGTGGGTGTGTAGTACCTACACAGTTCTGCCTACCCTTTCGGGGTGTGGAAAGGTGTGTAAATAGAAAATATATTATACATCTTAGCTTTGCGTGAATTATCATTCAGCTAAGGATATTACAATTATTTTTCACTGAAATAAACTTGAAGGATAACAATTGATATGTTATTATTATACTGCTATAATTATTTGTTATCTATGAATGATTCGCTTAAGCGGAAAAATAATAATTAAAAGTATTGGCCAAGTCGAAGAATGATGTGGATTAAGCACGCACCTGCTAAATTAATTAATTAATAAAGCCGCGGTGGCCGGATGGTTCGAGTTGCCGGCAACGCAAAGATTACTGGAACGAAACCCGACTGTACCAATGAGTTTAGTTAAGTACAGTGAAAGCCTCTCTAGGGAAATCCTCAACGCATTGTATATGAATTTTGTTATGTTTTATAAACTATAAGTTGGAATATATTTGGATAATTCAATAATGTATCTGTTAAACCATTTATATCAAGTTTTATTTCAATACTGTCATAAAATTTCTCGTTGTACTCTTTTGTAAAGGGAATTATGTTGTCATAACTTCACTCGTATTGTAACATACCGCACGCATAATTATAACCATAAAAGCGCGATATATAATAATGATCAGTGTTTAATTATGGTATACGCTTAAGAAACACCTGTCTTGAACTCGTTAATGTTATGTGTGAGATTATGTTATTTAAATCATAATTATCGCCGGGTTGACCGAGTGGGTCGAGTAGTTGCCTGCAACACAGATTGCAAGTTCGAATCCCGACTGTACCAATAATTTTTTCAAAACCTTAAGTATAGTGATAAGGCAAACCACGAGTTTGAATGTAAAGGAAAACATCGAGAGGGACGTTTGAGTCTAAAGTAAAACTAAAAGTCTAAAGATAATTAGTGGTCTACTCTCTCTGTTTTCCACGTAAGGGTCTTCGATCACATATGCATAGATAAGTTAATCTAATAACACATCAAAGGGTAGAAATAGGCTAGCTTTCTTCTAGCGATAGAAGACTTACATAAGTCAAGGATAACAATTGTTATACTGCAAAAAGTTTGTTTTAGAACACCTGTGCTTTAAGATAAGAGAATGAAGAAAAAGATATGATATGGTTTCTAATTGCAGGTAAACGTGGACGGTCTGCCGTCTCATATAATTTATTCTGCCAGTTCTTAGCTGAACTAAGTGTCTGTTGGGGGCTATTAGTTCCGGACAACTTGCGATTGCTAAACATGAACATATTTGGGTCACTCGCATTAATATGGAGTAAAGATAATTAAACATTTATAAATAAGTAACTGTATTGGTTATTTATTAAGTGCAATAATTTTGCGAAATGTGTTCGTTTGAAAAAGTGTTTCAGAAAAGAAAATCTGTGAAACCATAATATATGATGAAGTTTATTCTGACAGAGCTATAATACGACTTAGGTAGGTTTCTAAAATTCTTCTGTTTATTGTCTGCGTTTGTTTGTGTGGGCGTGCCCGTATACTTGGCTTAAATGATCAAAATAAAAAGAGTGTAATAAAAAATGCAAAGCTTACTGTCACCCAGTTTCAGTTTCATGAGTGGGAGAGTTAACCTTTTAGAAGTTGCTACGATGCCCTTTACGTTATCGTCGTTTCTACCCACTTCATCAAAACTGGTACGTATACGTTCCGTGCAAGAAATTATATTACTCAGCGTTCTAATTTAAAATAATTCCATCAAAATTTTGGTCTATTTACTAAATATGCTAGCCTTTGTTATATACGAGCAATTAACATTTGTGCAGAGTTTTGTGCTTCCTTGCCTTCCGGTATAAGGCACTCCCCTGAACATCTCGGAGAGCATTAGAATCCTTGGGGTCGATATTTCTAGCGACGTTCAGTTCCGTGGTCACTTAGAGGACAAGGCTAAGCTGGCATCGAGGAAGCTCGGTGTGCTCAACAGAGCTAAGCAGTACTTCACATCGCAACAAAGGCTGCAACTTTATAAGTCGCAAGTTCGGCCACATATGGAGTACTGCTGCCACCTGTGGGCGGGAGCCCCTGGATACCAGCTAGGTCCTTTTGACGCGGTTCAGAAACGCGCCGCTAGAATTGTCGATGATCCCATGCTCACAAGCGGCTTGGAATCACTCAAGTCTGAGGAGAGACTTTGCCTCCCTGTGTGTGTTCTACCGCTTGTATAACGGGGAGTGTTCTGCAGGATTGTTCGACTTGATGCCCACTTCCACCTTCTACCACCGCACCTCTCGCCATCGACGGGGAATTCATCCCCATACCTTGGAACCACAAAGGTCTCGCACTGTGCGCTTCCAAAGGAGTTTTCTTCCGCGAACGCTCAGGCTGTGGAATAAGCTCCCCGTACTCGAACCATTTGGCCACTACGGCATTGTTAAATTTTTTTTTTATAACTATATAGGTATAAGCTGGCAACTATGTAGTCAAGGCACTTATATATATAATATTATTTCAAGACGTTTTATTAACGTTAGGATATACTTATAATAATACTAGACATGCCCCGCGGTTTCACTTGCGTTAAAATTGATTACACGCTACGCTATGCCATGCTACAACACACAACATAGTTATAAAACATCACAAATAAGGAGTTACATTACAAAATATCAATCCTTCGGACAAAAAAATATTATCACCCAAAATTATTAGTTTCAATACATATAAATCACTGAATGAATGTCCACTTTTTTTTAAATGTCGCTCGAACAGGTGTGGACCTTGAGTTTCGCACAAATGGTCTCGATTCCGGCTCCCTTTCCAAATGGTTGAGAAACTGACTGTACGCGCGCTGAAGGAAACACTTGTATTTGCAACGATTAAGGCCTTAAGGCCGCCAGTTAATTAGCGCTCGATCGGACAAATTTAATGAAGACTGGCTAATTGTGTATGATCAATAATTTTATGTGCACATTACCGATTTCTAGAAGATTTTTCTTAGCCAGCATTTTTTATATACTTGTAATAATATATCCTCACGCCTTCCCACAAGGGTCCCGAAGAGATAGGCAGAGGTGTATATGTAATACCCACACACCCACTTTCCGCCAGAGGTATATTAGGTGCCAACGTGACAGATGGCGAGTCCATCGCCGTTACTCAAGCACGACTATACATACGCCTTTTGAATTTCTTCTCAGACGTATGCGGGTTTCCTCTCGATGTTTTCCTTCACCGTAAAGCTCGTGGTGTGACTAATCACTGTACTTAAGTTCAGAAAAAACTCATTGGTACAGTCGGGATTCGAACTTGCGACCTTTGCATCGCAGGCAATTGCTCGAACCACTCGGCCACCACGGCACTTGTAATCTCTATCTTATAATTCTGGGGTCGATTTAGACAAAGTAGTTTACATTGCTTGTCATATGTAGCCATTGGCATCATGAAAAGGTTATGTGTATTTATGTATTTTATGTAATTCTTATAATGATTTACTAAATATTAAATTCTAAAAATGTTCTTATATATATTTTTTAAAACAGACTATATATTCATTATATTTCATACAATTTCCGATTATAAAACCTTATGATCAGTGTGTCATGAACTAACTACGATTCATACGAACGACGAATTACTAAACTAGGACAAAAACATATTTAAAATGTATTAATTCTAGTCATTTAAGTCATGCATTACCCTTTATAATTAGATATCGGAATGGAAATATAAGTGGGATGATAGAATGATGATGATGCGAAAGTAGTATGTAAGTGACTTCAATAAGGGCTCTTCTGTATGTCTTCCGCGTGAAGGTCGTGTGATAATATGTATGTATGGTAAGGCCAAGAGTAAGATACATCTTTACACATTTAAAATATGTCCGTAATTTGTATGTTATGCCACAAAGAGACGGGACTAAAACTATTGACCTATTTTTATATATTTCTGTACATTGAATTATTAAATAATAATATTACTTGTTCGTCTAGCAGCTCATTATTACTAGGCCATTGTAATTTTCACGAACATGTAAACGTAACTTTGAATGAGTAGCATCAGACTTCTGTGACGTACTCAC
The DNA here is from genome assembly GCA_016069955.1 of Drepana arcuata. Classification (NCBI taxonomy): domain Eukaryota; kingdom Metazoa; phylum Arthropoda; class Insecta; order Lepidoptera; family Drepanidae; genus Drepana; species Drepana arcuata. The sequence goes on along the minus strand of JACCPG010010454.1, from coordinate 20,855 downwards.
TTACATAAGTCTGAACAATGTATTGCTAAATAGGCAGAGGATTGCAAAGCACAAATGTTAAGAGACTTTATGTAATTACTTGCACAGTTAATTACTGCGATGTTTGTATTCTGAAACCTATTTTCAAATGTTATAGAACTGATTATACTGACATACTTCTAGAGATATATTTATAGCGCTAGTAGGTACTAATGGAACCACCCAGCCAACACTGATTTATTTACCAATTACATTATTATATTGCATGTTCGAATCCCGACTGTACCAATGAGTTTCTCTGAACTAAATGTTAGATTAGTCACTCACACAGTCACAGAGGAAACACAGCTTATTCCGAAAACGCTTCCCAACTTACGGAAACGTAATGTATAAGTAGACAAATCTTTCGGCTATTTTCGAAAACAGAATATCAAATATTCTGTTTCCGAAACTGGTTGTCGAACTGGGAGAATAAAGCTAGTTTTAGCAAATATTACACAATCGATAGTGTGTTTGAATGTCCGTTTGTGTAATTACTTCTCAAGTCAACTAGAAAAGAGGCTCTGAAGAGTTTTATTTCTAAGAAACTTTTGACAGTTCGAAGAAGGAAAGTAGTATAATTGACACTTTTTATAGTCGTTGTTCGAAGTAGCCTTCGTAAAACGTACATTATGAAATGTTACAGTGGTAGTCGCCTATACGTCCCCTAAAATGTTTGACTATTGTAATAGTATATTTCATTTCCTTCATTTATTCAAGTTCTTATAATATATTCCAATTGAGGGACCAATGGTTTCGAGATCAGGGTCCAAGGAACCAGCAGCTAGGGTCCCAGTGAAAGGCACCTCAGAACGTGTCGTTTATTTTATATATTATTACTCGTTGGGACTTCGTATAATGTCATTATTTCGTTGGTAACCCACCCAAAATAGATGTTTAGTTTAAATGTCAATTTTATTATCTATCGACAAAACAGGTCCTACAAGTTTGATTCGATTAGCTTTGTAAATAATAGACTTGTATATTTTTATTCCTTTTTTGGGAAACTGGTTTCATTCTAGCGAACGTAACAAATATCCATAGAACCATAATGTTTAATAGAATGCGATCTATATTAGATTTATATTAATTTGAAATTTAGCAAACCTATCGCAACTGCTTCAGCGCAGAGTTTCTCTCGAGGTAGTGATAACACGCCCCAGCTGGGAATGAGAATTTTCAATTAGAAATTCTTTTCTATCTTATTTATTGAAACGTAACGAAATAATATCTACAATACAATGGAACCTAGTCAATACTTATCTTAATCCTATACGAAATCTTTAAAAGGCGCTACTATATGGGTTTTTTTAAATATCCAATGGGGTTTACTTTTTAAAGTTATTGACCTACATATTTATAATACTGCCGTTTAAATCTTTAACTTTACCTAAGGTTCACAACTGAACAACATAAATACTTTATTCACATCCATTCGTTCCTTTCATTCAATATAAATAATTCCAAGAGATCTCACCATATGCTACGCAGGCCAAAAGCCACGTGACTTGTGCACTAATCCGCATGTTTGTTCGTTTGAATGTTTGTTTGTTTGTTGCGTCGCGACGTCTAGGCGTCTTACTGGGCCCGGTAGCACTGGCAGCGCGCGCGCAGACAGCTGAGCGCCCGCAACGGTAAGGTTGTAAGTGATCGTATCCATAGTCGAGAGGGAGCTCATAGTAATATACTTATATTTTGTTCAAATTATCTTCTTCTTAGCAAGCAAATCTATATAGAGAGACATTAAATGGTAGTAAGTGATTAGAAAAAATATTGAGCTTTAAAAGGTAATGGTTAGTATGAAGTCACGTGGTATACAGTTAATATATAAGACAGCTAAGCGAGAATTGCTGACGTTCCCGTGACATAACGATCTTTGAGCCAGAGTCATCAGTTGATCACCGCCTATCAAAAAATGTATTTGAGACACAACAAATAGGGTATTTGTGAGTGGCAAGAAATTACGAACCCTAAGTGCATGACGGTAGATGTCAGGTTTTGCCAGTACTTTCCAATAATTACGGAAAAAGAAATAACAATACAATATGAATGAATATAATATGTTATACAATATGAATAATGAGAGTTTTATTTTAGATTACAAACCTAATGCAACTGCGCGTATATATATTTTTTCAAAAATCTTTTTCAATAAATATACATGGTGTTACATTTTCAATTGTAACATGCTTAATTTTTATATAATTATTACAAAAACACTCTGATTAAAAAAAATATTTTTAAGAAAACGTGCTGTCGACGTCTTTAATTTTTTTTAGCATTACCGAACCGTACTATGAATATGAGCCCAGTCAGTATCGAGTTCGAGACACTGATTACGAAAACGGCCATATACCTCAACCGGCGTGATTTGTATGACAATTTGCCCAAGACATACGAAGGACTGGATATGATTTAAAATAACTGCATTATAATAATTTATTTATTTAATTACTTTAATATATATAAATATGTTATTGAAACAGCGACGAACTCGCTATCTATCGCATTGGCGAATTAGCATATGAATAGTTCGAGTGTTCCCACAGTCTATCGATAAAATTACTTTATATCTTTGAAGAACGCATCACAGGCATGTAAAAGTTTTCATAATTATGAATTAAGGTCAGCGGTTACCCCATTATTGATACCAACGAGAACACATTTTGAACGGAGCGTACGTGTTTTGTTTTTTGCCCGTTTTACTCAAATTCAAAAAGGCGTCACTTTGGGATACTTATTACATTTAATAAATGTTTGATGTGTTTGTTATCAGAAATATATACGGACCTATTTGTCCGGGTGGAATTTTGCAACAGTTTTTCAATTCTTCTTTCAAATCTTTAACCGATAGAGCTGAAATTTGGAATACGCTAATTTTGGATGACAATGCATGCTTGGATATGGGTTGTTATTCTAATTCCAATATGGTTGTTCATTCAAGATGGCGGACTAGGTATTTTTTCTGCACTATCATATATATATGGGTATTAAATGAAAGGACTTGCAGAGGAGAAGAAAACAAGCACGCGTTAAATTACACACACTAAAAAAAATCCCAACCATAACTTAAAATTTAAAAAAATATTATTGGAAAAAATACAAGCTTGGAAAATAAGTTTAAAAACAAGCTTTTATTTAATTCCCCGTAAATGAAGAAAATAAACTTTAAATTAAATCAAACCAATCATGCACTAAACTAAACATGTATTACACAATGTATTAAATTAAATAAAAGCTTGTCGTGAGATTTGCATATTTCATAGGAAACATATTCTTTCATAGAATTACTTAAAATAAGAAGGTTAAGCAAGACTAGTTCGTACACAGGTAGAAAATTACTTGTGAAGACTTGAAGAGTAGAGTGACCTCTGTGTAGTATAATAATATTACTCATGTGTGATTTTCTTTAAACGTCTGGAAATAAAGGTTTAGATAAAGGTTTTTAGGTTGCTACAAATAAAAATTATGCTGGGGTGCAATGCCCCTGGTGCTGCAAGCGTCCATAGGGCATCAGGCGGAATGACTTTATTAATTCCTTTCCTTTCGTTTTTAAAAAAGAATAGCCTATTTATAGTTTTTCCAGATGTAATTTTAGATTGTAAAATGACACCTGGAAAAGCTATAAATTCTGTGGACGTGTTAATAAGTAGGTTTACTCAAAATTACACAATAAGAGCCCAATTTTCGAAGCTTTCAAACTTTTGCAACCTTTCAATTACTTTTAACTATAGCAATTAACTGACACGCCTAAAATTTGATATTAAATTGAGTAAGGAGGAAGCTATTAAAAATGACCAGGTGAATAACTTTCCAAGACCATTAATCTGATTAAATTACGATAATTTAATTTCCCAAAGGTCACACGATCGCGGAAGGTTGGCGGTTGCGCAACAGCTTTATGCAAATTTTATTAACAGAAAGGTTCCTTAGTAGCCTAGCAATTATATTGTATAACAAATGACGATAGGATTGTCTTTGCATTGTTCACACTACTATTGTTTGCAAAAATGCCGTGGGGGGTCAAATAACAAGAGTAAAGTAAAAAGGTAGTTTGTTTCAATTAGTTTCTCTGACTACAGTAATTAGCCGTTGTGTTATGAGGCCACATTTCTTTTTGTACTCGTGACACCTTCGCCCGCTTGTGAAGTAACTGAAACATGTATATAAAGTCGCACCATTTTAATATGTATATATTTTTTGCAAAAGTGAATATTTCATCTCTACCCTACCCCAATTCCCTTGAGAAAGGCGTGTAAATTAGAACTTTCCATAAAACTGCAAGATAAAGTGGACAGTGGTCAACCGTCTAGCATAATCTATTTACCGGCGTAAAACTGATGTCATTACACCTCTACCTGTATGAAGCGAAAGGCTAGATATAGATCTCTAGTCTAGAGAGAACTGGCGCTCAACTCTCCCGTCTTCTCTGATAGGAACTCAGAGTGCTAATTCCTAATTAAAGATTCCTGCAGGGTTGGCAGTGCGCGAGCAAGCGGGAGCAGTGTTGCAAGCGTCCATAGGCGGCGGTAAGCGCTTACCATCGGGCGGACCGCATGCTTGTTTGCCACCCAAATGGTAAAAAAATAAATATTAACCTGTAAACCCTTGGAACAATGCGTAAAGATGTAACATTTTTATGACGAACATCTAAAGCCTGACATATCAAGTTCTTAGAGATCGATTGTGTATGCAGCCTTCTAATTTAGGCGTCACGCTCACCAGATTACAAGTCACCAATCATATTACATTTGACACATGACCGCTGGAAAGATACATTAGGCAAACAATTGAGATATTAGGCGTGATAATACATATGATAATGATCTGAGCTGTGTTGTAAGCTCTTTGTCTATTAAGACATATCTTATTCATACTTAGGTCCAATGCGGGGTTAATTTGTGTAACGCAATATAATGTCGATGCATTATCATACTAATGAGTAAATGCATAGGTTACGCATTTTATACATTGTAGTATATGAGTGCATATATTTGATCACGAGTCGCACGCGTTATTGATCTTGATACATAGTTATAACATGGTCATATTTATTAGGAGCCGTGGTGGCCGAGTGGTTCGAGCAGTTGCCTGCGACGCAAAGGTCGCAAGTTCGAATCCCGACTGCACCAATGAGTTTTTCTGAACTTAAGTACAGTGATTAGTCACACCACGAGCTTTACGGTGAAGGAAAACATCGAGAGGAAACCTGCATGCGTCTGAGAAGAAATTCAAAGGCGTATGTATAGTCGTGCTCGAGTAACGGCGATGGACTCGCCATCTGTCACGTTGGCACCTAATATACCTCTGGCGGAAAGTGGGTGTATGGGTATTACCTATACACCTCTGCCTACCCCTTCGGGGACCCTTGTGGGAAGGCGTGAGGATATATTATATATATTATTATCATATTTATTAGTTTTGAAAATATACTTGTTTATATATATATATATATATATATTTATATATATATGTATATCATGTACTAGCTCTATCGACTATAAGTCTTTGAATTCCTTCCCAATCATATGCAGGTTTCCTCTCGATGTTTACTTTCACCGTAAAGCTCGTGGTGTGACAGTTAAGTTGCGACCTTGCAAATCTTTGTGTCGCAGGCAACTACTTGAACCACTCGGCTTTAACCACTAAAAGACAAGGTAGAAGGCTAAAATACCTTAGTAAAAAAAATCTTGAGCTGCTGAAGGCAGTTTAATCAAGAGCCTATTTAAAGTGTGTGCCTCATCACGGCACTATTCAAAACCATGGCACGTATTGAAGAATGAAGAAGACAGATTGAATTCCTACTTTCACTAGCATTATCTGAATACTTACAATGTAATGATTTCTTTCGGTTGAATGGTGCCTCGTTTGGCTGATCATGTGAAATAGAGTGCATGACTGGATAGCATGTGGGCTTTGTAGGGAAATTATCGTCGGAATTTAAAGGTGTTATGTAAGTACACCTAGTAGATAATGTTTCTGTATAAGATATTTTAATGATTAACGTGATCCCAATAATGAAAGACATGGGAAAGAAGGCGTATTAGGTTTCATAAACTCTTTGCATTAACGTTACATTTCTATTACAACCTTGGTGGCCGAGTAGTTGCCTGCAACACAAAGTTTGCAGGTTTAAATTATTGTTCCAATGATTTGTCAATGAATGAACATGAAACATGAAACATGAAAATGAAGTACAGTAATTGGTCGCAACACGTACTTTACTGTGAATAAAAAATATCGAGAATTTTCGAAAAATTTCAAGCGAAAAGACAGTATTCTGTTCTACCTCTGCCTACTCGTTTAGGGGGCAAAGGGGGCGTTTGTGGAAAGGCGTCAAAATACATTATAATCGCGCCGTTATAGAAAGGGGGAAGGCGTAGTTAGCAAATAAGTAATAGAAGTCTGTTCTTCGGATATATATTTAGGTGTCCATTGTGAAAGATAGCGAGACTTAAATAAAGACTTTACAGGCTTAAATGTTCACTCAAAACCCATAATTTTAACCGAATATTGTTCCACTAAACCAAAGTTATCGATCCAGTTTTGCAGCAACTTGCGAAATCTTTATTTCGCATTTGAAAGGGTCCTCGTGGCATGTCTCGTACCTAAAGTGATTACGATTTCAGTGCAAATGTATTTTTTAAAGAATAAACGTCGTCAATCAGAGTCAAGCAAAGCCCTGCGCCGGTATATCAAAAGCTGAGATTGCAGAATGGGTTGCGAAACACACAAACCGGTCACGACTCACGACACGCGACGAAAACCAGTCGTTATCAGTTATCACACTACATTTACTCGTAACTAGCGGGTTGTAACACCTCACCAGGAATCTTAAATGTAATAGACACGATAGTTTCGGGTTTTAAAACCATTTTAAGTACTCAGCTGCTTAATGTCGTAAGCGAATATACGGTTCGACTACGAAAATATGGGAGCGTCCAGACTACTCGAAACTGCTGAGTGTGTAAGAAGTGATAGACGTATGTAAGCCTAGAGAAGACTGGCGATCTACGATATCTCCCTGTCTTTTTAGGAAAGGTTAGATGATATCAGATGTGAGTCTGATGCCAAGTGGTGTACATTTTTTCAAACTAAATCCCACCTTAAGAAACCTGGTTGCTTGCCTCTACTGCTTTTGTCCTAACCATTTTTTTATAGGCCTTTATTCCGTTCATAATATAATCTACCAGCGGATGCAATCTAAGTATTGTATGTATATACTTCTTGCTACTTACTACTACGTAGATTGACATTTGTATGCTTAAAACACGATATTTATAGATGACATTGTAATGAACCCAAAAAATTTGACATGATGACATGACACCCATTGCTTTGGCAATACTTATGACGGTTATTATTTCAATGATTTTATTTTTACTCTCGTGGGCAGAAATCAAGTTCTTTTTTTAAACACCTTTTTCGCGCTACCGCCCTCCCTATATGACATGTCAATTACACGCTGACAATACAATAATTCAAACCATATCACTGACATTTGATTGACATACGTCAAATTACAATTTTTATTTGAATCGATCGTTCATTGTAATCTAATAATAACGAGTTATTCTGGCTTTCTTACATCATTGTACTGTACTCGGTTACCCAACCCCCTAACAATAATTAGAGTTCTCTTACACACAAATGGCAGTTGTATTGATCCAATTTGAACCTTAAAGTGTATGCCATAAAATATGTGAAGCAAAGTGTTTATATACTTGTAGCATTGTTAAAGTCCTTAAAGTACAAAATTGTTCTGCAATCCGGTTCACAGTCAAGCTTGTAAAACTTAACATGCTTATATAATTCCATATCGAGGTAATATCATTATTATTTTATGAATAATTGTATGTAATTTTACCATAATCTAATTTAACAAACTCAAAATATCGTGACTCAAAATAATGTACATACTTTTGTTAGAAAAGCTTGGTAACCTAGCCTTATATTCACCTTGCAAGATACGGAATAACTATGTAGGTATCTAACTGGTTCAATATTATATTTGCATACAATCAAATTTAACACGCTTGACAAAGGCGTATCCTTTGACAAACGCATGCAGGTTTCGCCTCGATATTTTCCTTCACCGTAAATCCCGTGGCGTGAAAAAAAAATGTACAGTCATACGTAGGGAATATATCTATGTATAAATCTAAATTTATATAACTCAAAGGTGACTGACTGACTGACTGACATAGTGATCTATCAACGCACAGCCCAAACCACTGGACGCATCGGATCGAAACTAAATTTGGCATTCAGGTAGATGTTATGACGAAGGCATCCGCTTAGAAAGGATTTTGATTAATTCTACCCCAAAGGGGATAAAATAGGGGACGAAAGTTTATATGAAACTTTGTAAATTTTAAACCGATCGGGCTGAGACTTTGCATGCATAAAGCTACTATGACGTAGGCATCCCCTATACACACACACACACACATCCTAAATAAATAAAAAAATACAGCGCAAAGTCACTATCCCACGTGGACGAAGTCTCGGGCACAGCTAGTGTATGATAAATTGATATTATAGATTTTATTACTCAGTTATTTCGTTAGTATCCTATCATAATTGAATAGCAACAAGGCATGTCTGTGTTTTGCGCCAAGGAAATATCAACACGGAGAATAACTTTTGTATAATATATATATAATATATATTATATATATCCTCACGCCTTCCCACAAGGGTCCCCGAAGGGGTAGGCAGAGGTGTATAGGTAATACCCACACACCCACTTTCCGCCAGAGGTATATTAGTTGCCAACGTGACAGATGGCGAGTCCATCGCCGTTACTCAAGCACGACTATACATACGCCTTTGAATTTCTTCTCAGACGTATGCAGGTTTTCCTCTCGATGTTTTCCTTCACCGTAAAGCTCGTGGTGTGACTAATCACTGTACTTAAGTTTAGAAAAACTCATTGGTACAGTCGGGATTCGAACTTGCGACCTTTGCGTCGCATGCAACTGCTCGAACCACTCGGCCACCACGGCTCTTTAATTATAATAACTTTTGTCCAACTAGTAAAAAGATAAAAAAGGGAATAAATTAAAAATCAGGCGCGGCTTAAGGACAAATAAGCTACATTACATACATGCATATGATCACGCCGAGTTCCTCACGGGTTAGGCAGAGAGAGTAGTGTCAATTGTCTCTTGATTTAGATACCTATATAGGTAGCATGTAGCTTAAAGTCTCTGCTTGTATATTTTTATTTATATAATTTGTTTGATATTTATATATACATATCATCACGCCGAGTCCCTAACGGGGTAGGCAGGTAATAGAGCGCCAGTTAAAGCTCTCCAGACTTACATACTTTTCCAAATTTCTTCTCAAACATAGGTATGCAGGTTGCCTCTTGATGTTTTTCGTTTCCGTAAAGTTTGCGGTGTGACTATCACTGTCCTTAAGTTCAGAAAAAACTCATTGGTAGGTACAGCCGTGATTCAAACTTACAATCATTGGGCTACAAGCAACTACTGGAACCACTCGGCCACCACAGTTTGATCTTCAATCTCCACAGTTTATAAAATGTATGAAAAGTCTTGACCTAATTTCCAAACACAAATTTGCAAGTAGATTTATACCGGACCTGCGGGCACGTATGAAGAGACTGATGCAAAAATAAAATGGAAAGAATTGCGACCACGACCAAATTATGATAATTACATACATGTTGCAGGCGACGGGGTAGGCAGAGGTGTGACACCGTTTCTGCCTACCTACCTCCATCTGAGATATATTTAGCGTTGACAGTATATATTATAATCTTTGAGACTGATGAATGTGGACGAAGCGAAAGAGGTAAGCAAGTCCAGAGAGAACTGTTGCTCTATCTCTCTATGCCTACCCCGTTAGGGACTCGGCGGGATGATATGTATGTATGTATGTGTTTATACTGTTTTATGTCGTGTCTGACACTGACTTAAGACGGGTGAGACAATATTATTTGAGCACAACAGCACTGGTTCTGCTGTACTGTGATCGAACGGTTCCCAAATCTCCAACAAGTAATGGATCGTGCAGACAGAAGTTATACCTGATCGTACCTAATGCTGCTTGGACAGCAAATAACTTCAGTGTTCCTTCTGGTATTTCTATTGCTTATAGTGCAGTACAGAGTGGGTTACAGAAACCATCTACCAGCAAGTGGGAGTAAACTTGTTTGTCGCCTTTGAAGTATATACAATTTTCAAAGCATTGGTGGCCGAGTGGTTCAAGTAGTTGCCTGTGACACAAATATCGCAAGTTCGAATCCCGACTGTACCAATGAGTTTTTCTGATCTTAAGTATGTTCAGTGATTAGTCACACCACGAGCACCAGTGAGTTTTCTGACTTTAAGTACAGTGATTAGTCACACCACGAGCTTTACGGTGAAGAAAAACTTTGAGAAGAAACCTGCATACGCCTCAGAACCAGAATTCAGAGGCGTATGTAAAGACACGGTTGAGTAACGGTGATGGACTCGCCATCTGTCACGTTGGCACCTTAAATATATATGTCGTGGAAAGTAGATGTGTGGGTATTACTATATTTTCAAATTAATAAATAAATTGTACTAGTAAATGATAGATGCCTAGTATTCATAAAAAAAAATTGTTGCAAATTCGGCTTCTAAATCAATTTAGCTGTATCTCTTTTTAATAATAAAAATTGCATGCATCTCAAGAAACGGTATCAATTCTTCAATAAAAGAAAATACGTTAGATTTGTGATTCACGAGATCAGCGCGTTCACACAAACCAGCTTATCTTGAAATATTAGTAATATTAAATTATAGATAATATTAAAATTGAAGAGCCGTGGTGGCCGAGTGGCTCGAGCCGTTGCCTGCGACGCAAAGGTCGCAAGTTCGAATCCCGACTACTAATGAGTTTTTCTGGACTTAAGTACAGTGATTAGTCACACCACGAGCTTTACGGTGAAGGAAAACATCGAGAGGAAACCTGCATACGTCTGAGAAGAAATTCAAAGGCGTATGTATACTCGTGCTTGAGTAACGCCGATGGACTCGCCATCTGTCACGTTGGCACCTAATATACCTCTGGCGGAAAGTGGGTGTGTGGGTATTACCTATACACCTCTGCCTACTCCTTCGGGGACCCTTGTGGGAAGGCGTGAGGATATATTATATATATTATATTATTATATTAATATTAAAATAAAATAATATAATAAATCATTTTATTAGTCTTCTCTGAAAAGGATATGAAACTAACTTTAGCAAGTAACGTCACCGCTTACATACACCCATGTTATATATGTATATGTTAACTCGATTACGAATTATTACGATTACGATATTACGGGTATGGAATGAAACACAAAAATATTATTAAATAATTATTTATATAAAATTAAATATTAATTGAACTTAAATTATAACACCATTCACGCCTTCTTCGGTAGCTTGTTCTTCTCCAACGTCTGTCCTTCGTAGTAATTTTCGCTGAAACAAATGAAGATTACGATAAACGAGTGATAGTAAAAATGAAAATAAAATAAATAACAAGTAAACATACTCTATACAAGTAATGCTATTCCACTCTATTTCGCTATAAGTTAATTAAATTTAATTTAGATTATTGCTTATTCGATAATAAGCCATCACAGCTTTAGAATTTTTAGGCTACTCTATATGAACACAGTATTCCATTTTTAATTTAATTTTAGAAGAAAAATTATCAACTTGCAGTTTAAGTTAACTTTACTGCGAACCTAGGACAAGGATAAAATAATGTAATGAAAAATATGTTCTTCACTGAAGAAGAAAAATGGAGTATCCATGTTATTCTTACCATCCGGTAACCTTTTCAGGTTCGTCGCACATGAAGGTGTCCTCATTGTAAACCTTTCCGGACGGGCAGCTTCCCTTCTGTGGCTGGACTCCGTTGCGACAGATGTAGAATTTTTGGCAGTCCTCAGGGTGGGGGAAGGTTGGGTGGGGAAGAGCACGTCCATTGGGGCCCATCACTTCACCGTCGGGGCAAGAGAATCCGTCGTCGAGTAAATCTAGAGAGTAAATGAATAAACTCATCCTTATATTTTAATTCAAAACAGAGTTAAGCAAGCGTACCTACATACGCACTTTACACTTTTTACTAATGACCATCCAATACGATATGACAGCTTTTTAATAACATTCACCGAAGGAAAGTTGAACGGGAACGGTAAAAACCAAGATACATTTAAGAAATCGGTGTATTTTGTGAAACAAAAACCTGGGGCGAAACCATGAGGTGATATTGCATTCTTAACTCACGAACGTCTAAGAGATTGCATACTGTGCGAAATGCGGAAACGGCATACTCGCAATTTGAGTGCATCAAGAAGAAATTGTTTACCCTTGGTGAGATGGTCGCATTGTCTGTTGACAACCTCTTTCCAATCGCAGTTAGAGCTGTCCTCGTCGAAGATAAGGCCGGGTGGGCAGGGGTGCTCGTTGGGTATACCGTCAGAGCAGTAGTAGAATTTATCGCAAGCCTAGAAAATTGAATTCAGAACACGTTTAAGATTATTAATTACACCTGTCAAACTAATGTTAAAAACAGATGTCGCCTTCTTGATCAGTTGCCATGGCAATAGGCCAACCGGCCTACTTAAAATATATTTTGGCTTAAAGCTATTCCGACGAACTGTAATTGATACATGAACGTATAATCACGACGAGTCCCTCGCCGCGTAAGCAGAGATAGTATCTCTTTCGATCACATCCACATTACAATTGTATGAAAAAACGGATGAATGTGGACGAAGCGAAAGAGGTATGTAAGTCTAGAGAGAACTGGCGCTCTATACTCTCTGCCCACCCCGTTAGGGACTCGGCGTGATGATATGATGATGATGATACAACTGTAATTTGTTGTTACTCATTGTACCAGTACTAAGAGATTAAAAATCCGAAAAAAGTGGCCTTGAATGGTGATCCGATTGAGAGAAGCGACTACATACAAACATAATCAAATATTTACGATATGAAACAAAAATGTTCCACATTTGAAAGAAATTTAACAAAAAGAATGTATTCCATGTAATAGACACGATGCAATAATTTTTAAGCTTTGATATTACTGTACAAGCCCAAACGCGATAACCTAGCGAAGTTTTAGACTTAGGTACACACCTAGGTGAGCGCTGACAAAGCTAGTTAAAATTATAGGTTTCCATAATGGAACGGACATTTGATTGCCTTGAAGGAGTTATTTTAGAATGTAGACCACTGTCTATGAAATATACCGTTTGTCAATTGATTTGCTAATCTTAAAAAACGAACGCACTGAATATAATAAAATATTTTTATAGCTCGAAGTTCTAATTACAGCAAATATAATGTTAGAGTTCAACCTCCTTGTAGTATTGATGACAATTGTATTTGACTAGGAAAAGGTATGGTAAAGGTATGTCTCTTGAGAAAGCAGTCACATATAATTTCTTGAACACTCTGTGTTCGGAGAGTTACAATGTGTGGGTAGCATAATGGGTTTAACCCCTCTGCTTCCAACACAATGTAACAATCCTCCCTCCTCCCCAAGGAGCTCATTTCTGGAAACCTTATTCACCGCGTAGGAACACAACACAAAAAATTGTGTTATTTGGCTACGGACTTCTATAAGGTGGAGGTCCTGCCCCAGTCGGGCAGCTCCGAATTCGAACCGGAAACCCGTTATGCCCTACCTCTCTTATTATGCCCTACCTCTCTTAATAATGTGGTGTTACAAACTACACTCATATTTTATTATTATTTTGACGGTGACGAGTTTTTTTGGTACTGCAGTGGTACCTACCTAGCCGGTATCTTGCAAAAATAAACCTAATTTGTAAACCTGTTCTATGAGTTTCGCCATAGTTCGGGTAAAACGGGATTGTTTTATACTGTTTAATTGGTTTTGTTACTTATTTAATTAATCAAACTATAACTGTTTACCGTTCTAAGTAAAAGTCTAGAGAGAACTGGCACTCTTTACTCTCTGCCTACCCCGTAAGGGACTCGGCGTGATGATATGATGATGATGATAATAATATGTTTTTTTATTGTAACAGGGACATTGTTGTATGATAGAAAAAGAAAAGAAAGAAAAAAGAAAAAAAAGAAAATAAAAAAGAAAAGAAAATAAAAGATATAATTCAAAGACGCCAGGACGCGCCATCCGTCATGTTGGCACTCAAAATAACACACATCTGCCCTAACTCTTCGGGGGCCCTTTTTGTGAAGTCGTGAAGATATAAAATTCGCTTTTCTGTACATTTTATGTAGCCCATTATTTCTTACCTTTGGGTCAGGGTGCCTGAAGTATCCGTTCTGGCGGGGGCAGTCCTTTGTCGGTTTTGGTTCCTCTGTAAATAAATAAGATTTCTCTTGAGCACACAACCGTTGCAGCGATGAGCTCAATTACTTAGAGCAGGATAAGACGATGCATAAATTACTCAAATTGTTCCAAGGCATTGCTAAATTTTCATAACAGTAATAACTGTTCCTATCAAATATTACAATACCGCTTGTATTTACATAATAACCCTAATAAAGTTGGGGTCCTATTTAATAATCACGTCTGTACGATGAGCCTCTTATTTACATTTTTATTATACATTTCAGGAAGAGAATGCGCATTTAAAAGTTTATCGTCAAAATATTATATCGGATTAAGAACTCAATCTGTACCCATTACAAAACAATATTCTTATATTTTATTTAAAATATATTATTATCATTATCCAAATCATTAACATTCTATTGCTTCACATTGGGTCCAGTTACTTATGGACATTTATCTTCTTAATAATATAGTAATGGCATTAAAACTATTATTTATATATAATACTTACGCAATTCTTTCCTATCACCGCAGTCGACATTAGAGGGAATGTCGCAGAGTTCCTTGTTTGGATTCTCGTCCAAGAAGACCAAGCCATCAGGACACAGTTTCGTTTCCGCTTTACCTGATAATTTGACAAAAAACATATCTACTTTAATTTCATAAATACCAATAATATGTAGTAGTATCATATTAATAATAGTAAATTATAAAGATCAGAGTTTGTTTGTTTGAACGCGCTATTCTCATAAACAAATCCGTCTGGAAATAATATGTTTACATTAGATAGCCCGTCTATTGAGGAAGGCAAGACAAGAACAGTAATCTATATAATATATAAGGTATATCAAAATAAGCACGGGTCGAACCGGGTACAAATAGTATTCTTATAATTTTTTTTTTATACAACAAGAGTGGCAAACAAGCATACGGCCCACCTGATGGGAAACGGTTACCGTAGCCTATTAACGCTAACGATACCGAAGTATCACTTGCGCGTTGCCACTCAATTTCATGCGAGATGTATATTTCCATGAGCTGATGTAATACCGCTGTAAGTCACTATACCATTCGACGGCTACTCGTAACGCCGACGCTAATAAAGTGCAAAGTGTAATGTTTTAATAATCCTACATTCCTCAGCAATGCCACCTTTCCAGCCAGTCCAATGACCTCTCCCCATTAATATTTCAACAACGCTAAATATTCATAGTTTGTGTAAACGGAAATCTTCAAAAATTAATGTCCATAGTTACACAACAAGAAGTGTTATTTATTAAAACTCTTATTACCAATGTAATGCTTATCTTAAGGTCATATTTTATGTAGAATTCAACTCTTGCGCAATCATAGTCCAAAATACTAGTACAATGCGTGTAAGTATATGGGCAACTCTCGCAAGACGTTTTTTGTTTTTAGCATAAAACAGCAGAATTTCATACACACGTCTTTGTATATGTATATTTACATATCATAATTAAAAACCACGAACCTCACGAACTACTTTTTGTAAATTATTATTTTATGTTTAATTTTTTTATTAAATGACAGACTGGAAATCCTTCTTGTGTCTTATTAATTCAATAGCAATTTAGAAATTAGTATCATCTTTTATTTAGATATTACTTTTCTCCAAACTTTGGATAAAATACTTTTTGTTTGTACATCGCAGTATTATTGACGAGTATATTTCAAAAGGTATATCTGTTAGTAGTCTTGGCTTTAACAATTATTATATATTATTTAAATAATAAATAATATATAGAGCCATCTATATGTTATGCATGCATTTAATGGTAACGAGGAATGCTTGTAAAACACACACGTACCTTTTACGCTAATTTTCACTTGCATAAATGAGAACAAGAGTCATTTTACTAAGTGGTGTGTATGAACCATGGCTGGTAGCCTCGCAATGGCTCACTTTGCACTCTGTGGAAACGCTTGGGAATGCTTTACACTCTATTTACGATCCTAATAAGATTGGTCGAAAACGCAACGAAATTGTTTGAAATGGAGTAACACTTTCGTGTTAGTGTCGACGGTAGTTCATTTATGACTTCTTTTTTTATGTCTGCCTTTCAACTTCAGTTAACAAAACGCACGTAATGAAGAATTTTGGTGGACATGATTAATTTTGAAACTTTTAATATAATAATTAAATTTATATCTATTTGGCTGGCAATCCGCCCCAGCTTCGCACGGATAGCAAAACATAATACAAATAATTCATAGGTAATTTCAACCAATTTTCAAAAAACCCTGTTGCAAAACGTTTGGTACTTTTTAAATGTAATTATGTAACAAACCGACAGATGTGCCGTGGCACTTCGTTTTATCAAAAAATCGAAGAGGTGCAGGATGGCAATCTTTTTAAGCATGCTCTTATATAACCTGACATTTCTCCATTTCCCAACATGTTAAGTTTCATTATAGAATATTGAATACATATAATGTATGTGCCGTTCATACGAACGACCTTTTGACTCACGATTCTGACCTTTATTGCATTTGTAATAGAGGTCGCACTGGTACGGGTCCGGGTAGAAGCCACTCTTCTCGGGGCAGTCGAACTCTTGCCCTGAAACTAAAGAAAAATGGTTATAAACGTAATAGTTGGAATACAAAAGCGTAGGCTATACATAAAACAGTGAGTCTGCCTAATTAAAGAGACAAGGTATTAAGATAATTGGTATATTTAAGGAGGCTTGAAACACGTCACTTTAAGTATCGGACATAACCCGACCAAATAAACTAGGCATTTGCTAAGTGTGGTCATCCATTTCAATTGCGTCTAGAATGTGGCATAATGTTTCATAGGTAATATGCTTCACGCCGCAACTCACACATGCGAACCTCCTTAGGTCTATAGCCTTCAAGAATTTTCAATATTATATTACAACACTAATACACACATTCAGTTACTGACAGCCTAAATAGTTGCATTTTAAATCAGACAACTTAGGTCATGCGCAGGCGCATTAATAAATCTTATGGAGCAATTGCTACAAATTATGAGGCAAGGTTCTGTCTTTGATATAATTTTAATTACGTATAACTAACTAGCCGTCGCGCCCAACTTCATTTGTATGGTAAAACAAAAAACGAACGCGTTTGCAGCGCCACCTATTGGGTCCAATTATAAATCTAAGCCATCCAGCGAAAATGGGAAAAAAAATAAAAAAGGGGGAATCCAACGGAAAAAAAAACATTAAACTCGGTCGTGCCCTTCTTCAACTTTTTGTGAGACTAACGAACGCCATTGTTTTTTAAATATTCTAGATTTGTACTGTAATACAGCCTAGTACTTTATTCATATCCGCTAATATATATAAAAAGTGAAAAAATCTCTTCAAATCGTCAAAAAGGTTCATTGATTTAAAAAGGCTTTCATATCAAGTGACTATGTCCTTTTTATTAAGATTAATCATAATAATAATAAATATATCCTCACGCCTTCCCACAAGGGTCCCCGAAGGGGTAGGCAGAGGTGTATAGGTAATACCCACACACCCACTTTCCGCCAGAGGTATATTAGGTGCCAACGTGACAGATGGCGAGTCCATCGCCGTTACTCATTATAATATTAATCATCATAAGATTAATCAAGCATACTTTAACATCATATAATATCAGTAGATTACAGAATATCGCAGACAAATTGGTCTTCCCAATTGGTTTGAGATCTGATGTCGCAGAAGTTTCCAAAAATCCATATAGAATGACTTTGCTGCAAGCAGGATTGGTTTGTCCCTTTTAAAACTACCCTAAATCGGGAATGAGCGTGTGGTATTTCTAGTGGTATGACCAGTACTAAAGCTAAGCTTAAGTAAGCGCTTTCTATCAGGGCATATGCTTCTAGTTATATAAATAACTGTATTGCAAGATAATGTGAAATATAATCAACCACTTGAATAACTAAACGAGGAAGTCAACGGCTTCAATAATGACCCTTGTTTTAACGATACTGAAAGTATTATTTTACGAAACAACACTGGCTGTATTTAACGGCATGAAAACATGTAACTTATGCTTCGAAAGGATTGAGAAATTTCGTCTGTTGTTTGGGTAAATAGGGTATGTTATACAGTAAATATGTCCTTGTAACGTATAATGTCTAAGTACCTATTGAGTGGGTACTGAGACGCGTGAGTGAAAGGAGGACGAACTTTTATTGTTCCTACGAATTGTCATTGAAGCAATGGACTTATAGATACATGTAAACAGGTATAAGCAGAGGTTTGTAGGTAGTACCCACACTTCACTTTCCACCAGAGATATATTTTAGTTGCCAACGTGGCAGGTTCCCTCTCGATGTTTTCCTTCACCGTAAAGCTCGTGGTGTGTCTAATCACTGTACTTAAGTTCAGAAAAACTCATTGGTACAATCGAAATTTGAACTTGTGATCTTTAAGGCAGAGACTTAAAGATAACCTTTAAATAGTATAAGTGACAATACTTTGTAATATTTATAAGCTCTTCTTTTTTGCGTCTCGGACCGGTATAAATATGCTATTTATATATCGACGCCTTCACAAAAGGGTCTCCAAAAGTGTAGGCAGGTGTTAATTTTTTTTACAATGGATAAATTTCAGATCAGAATGTAAAAAGGTGTAAAGAAATATCTTAAAATTATGAATATATTTAACAGGAAATTAACTGTAATGTAAGTGAAATGAGAGTAGATAATATTAAGCATAACCGCATTCTCAAAAGGCTTAAATTAAGGCCGTCTACTTCCCAACATGTTTTCAATTATAATGACTTGAAGTGCGCATAGGTATTTAAACATTGCGAAGTAATATTTCTTTCACTATTACACTACGAAAGTACCTTTTCAAATTGTATTTTATGCAGAAAAGGCCTGGGTTTAATGTAGATGTAGATAATGTATAAAGTAGATAATGAAGTCTGCTCACATATCAATATATTTACAATAGACGGAATAGGGATACTGCCATTTGGTTAACCGGTGTTAGAGATGTCATTAGTTATGCAAATATCCTTACTAATATTATAAATGTGAATGTAAGTTTGTTTGTTACGCTTTCACGTAAAAACTGCTTAACCGATCATCATACAACTGTGTACACATATTTTTCGAGGTATTAGAAGTAACATAGGATAGTTTTTAATGAATTTTTTTTTTACGAATGACCGACGAATTCGCGGGTACAGCTAGTCTTTTATAAATTATATATATATATATCCTCACGCCTTCCCACAAGGGTCCCCGAAGGGGTAGGCAGAGGTGTATAAGTAATACCCACACACCCACTTTCCGCCAGAGGTATATTAGGTGCCAACGTGACAGATGGCGAGTCCATCGCCGTTACTCAAGCACGTCCATACATACGCGTTTGAATTTCTTCTCAGACGTATGTAGGTTTCCTCTCGATGTTTTCCTTCACCGTAAAGCTCGTGGTGTGACTAATCACTGTACTTAAGTTCAGAAAAACTCATTGGTACAGTCGGGATTCGAACTTGCGACCTTTGCGTCGCAGGCAACTGCTCGAACCACTCGGCCACCACGGCTCTATATAAATTATGGTTTTTGTAATATTGTGTTGTATAATATAGCTATCATATTATATCTTCGCTATTAAAATAAAATACCTTGAGACAATTCTACACAAATTGACGTAGCGCCATATTAAGCAAAGCTTGTGTTATGGTAACTAGACAACGATATATTTACTTATATAGATAGATATATACATAAATACATAGGATACACAAATACTTGTGTTGATAAAACAAATGTCTGCCCTCAGCGGGATATGAACCTGTGAGTGTCGCAGTCATTAGACTCTAACTCTAACGACTAGACCAGACGGCCGTCAATATTACTTACATACTAGGAATAAAAATTCGACCGTCGATTGACTGCTAACAAGTTTATCTCGACATTGAATAATGCATATCGCTTGCTCAATTAAGTTAATCTACATTCACAGCGGTCAATATCCGGATCGACCACCGCCGGCGTTAAACTCTCTCTAGCCATCGGTACCAAGGTTATTGCCAATTCTAAGCATTCTTTGGAACTGTTGAGAAAATATGTGCTTCATTAACGGCGATGGACTCGCCATCTGTCACATTGGCACCTTTAAATATATGTCTGGTAGAAAGTGGGTGTGGGGGAAACTACCTACACACGCCTACCTCTGCCTACCCCTTTGGGGGCCCTTGTGGGAAAGCGTGAGAAAAAATGTAAATAGCTACATAAATTTACTTCAGGATAAGAAAATTGGTAGATTTCTTTTAATATGAATTCGTTTTTAAATCGTAAAGTATTATTGCCGTCGGTCGTTTTCTTCATAAATATAGTGTTAATTTAATCCATAATGATTAACCTTACTAAAATTAATTAGAATTTATCCAAATTATATTTATCATAATGATTTTTAAAACATTTCCGCAATTCTCGTCCCAATTTTACATACATGTAAATATTAAATTTGGATGTGATATGTATATTATTATAATCATTTTAAAAAAAGTTG
>JACCPG010010450.1:0-31101 GCA_016069955.1 Drepana arcuata | reverse complement strand
AATCAGTTCTCAAATTTAGTTATTAGGTAACGGACGAAATCGCAGCAGCTAGCATTAATTTATTGAATCACCAACCGACTTGGTTTCTCCCTTATATCATTCTTCAGCTTCAGTTTCAGCAGGTTATCTAGTTTGTCCATTGTCTGTAGTAATTTTCAGGTTCATGGATCGATGGAGCAAAAATTTTAAGGGACCAGTATCTATCCCCAACTAAAGTGTATTTATTGGCGTATTACTGGTCTGCGACGAACTTCAGTGGCGCTGGGTTCGGCGATATAACTGCGCAAGATACCACTACTATGATATTATCTATGTGTAATAGTATCCATGGAGTTTTATTTTTTGGGTAAGTGACAACATTATGAATTTATCTTCTAAGAATAAACATGTGCACATGCAGACAGTAGTTGTGGTTACCAGTAATTAGGTGGACACTTACGTATGTTTTATTATGGCATGTTCTTAATTTAAGGTGTTCTCACATGTACGTGAACGAAATAAATAAGTAGTTCCTGAGATTCGCGTTCGTTAGATGAGAATCGAGTTCAAACAAACAAACCCTGCCTCTTCATACTATTAGAATAAATTTACATTTCTTGCTCACCTTAGACAATGCATGTGCATCATGTCCCTGACCTATTTTTACATCTGTCATAATATGACCATTTCATTATGGTATGTTTTAACGTATTTGGGAATATATGATGACATGAGTTCGTACCTAATATTTACCAGACCATATCCTACGTTTTCAGATACGTATATGCAAGAATAGCCTCATTAAAAGCCATGGCTGATCAAGTTGTAACAAAATTCCAAGAAAATGTGAAACATTTAGAACTATTCTTAAGCAGAGAAAAGGTGCCATTTCAACTTAAGAGGACAGTATTAGCGTATTGGAAATACCAATGGAAAAGAACTGGTGGTTGGTCGGTAAGAAACAACAACGCATTCTTAATTGTTTTATACATCTGGTTTGAACCATGAATCTGATAAAATTTGTAAAAAAAAAAATTGCCATCCCATCTTCCTAACATATACATGGAGGCGGACACCGGTGCTGCTCATCCAGAGTAACTTAGCCGCTGCAAGTATAAATAATCTGTGCCAAGACAAGCATTGCACTTGTCACGGCACTGATAATATTTTTTTTGTATTGTATCTCGTAGCGTGAGTTCCGGGAACTTTTGCTACTTAACCAGTCAATGGCGAGACCTAGGCCTCCAGCCAGGAACCACTGTGTCCAAAATCTCACTATCTTTCAGAGATCTTGGTAACCGAGAGCTCTAATGTTGTTATGAGGTCGTGGTTCTCGGTCTCGGAGAAACGGACAGCAGCAAAGTACTTTGCTAAGAGAAGCCTTTTGGCAATGCAAGTTTTCTTGGCACGCTGCTGCCCGATGCCGATTTGAATCAAATATTTTATACGTAGTTTGACTACCGCATCCTGTATAATAATATGTTTATTGTTGTCATTCAGCACCAAACCATCCTGGGCAAACTGCATGCAAATCTAAACGAAGACGCAGTACTATACATGTATGAGAAAACTTTGAGAGAGATACCACTATTTGAAGATGTTGAGTACTCTTTCTTCAGAGCATTTGCGAAGAAACTAAAGGAACAATATTTCCAGAAGGGCTATATGATCATGAGATCCAACGAAGTTATTAATTATATGTATATCATATATCGAGGAAAGGTAGTTATTTCTGTTGATCGGATGAAAGCCGTGGTGGCCGAGTGGTTCGAGCAGTTGCCTGCGACACAAAGATCGCAAGTTCGAATCCCGACTGTACCAATGAGTTTTTTCTGAACTTAAGTACAGTGATTAGTCACACCAAGAGCTTTACGGTGAAGGAAAACATCGTGAGAAAACCTGCATACGTCTGAGAAGAAATTCAAAGGCGTATGTATAGTCGTGCTTGAGTAACGGCGATGGACTCGCTATCTGTCACGTTGGCACCTAATATACCTCTGGCGGAAAGTGGGTGTGTGGGTATTACCTATACACCTCTGCCTACCCCTTCGGGGACCCTTGTGGGAAGGCGTGAGGTGAGGATGAATTTTACTCCATTTATTTTGCCCAATGTTTATTCCAATATACGGTAGATCTTCTTACCTTGAAGTCCACAAAATGTGAAATAAACCTACTTGAGACATTGACTTCAAATTTTGAATAAAACTAAATTTTCTCGACGTACTTCAATCTTAGCATTATTATACAGGTGGATGTAATGTCAGAAGTAAATGAAGTCGAAGCGTGCATGGGTCCAGGCGGAATATTCGGCAACATAAGAGGAGCATCTAAGTATCTTACCATGACAAATGTAGTCGCGTCTAGGAACTTGGACGTTCTAAGCATTCCGGGTCACGAATTTTATGCACTTTTGAAGGTATGTAGAATCATAAGAATCCAGTTTTCATTTAATATTGGTCACGTTAATATAAAATTTTCATGAAAACCCTACAGAGTTACCCGACAGTTTTGAGAAAAGTAAAACATTCTGTTAGCACTACAACAAAGGACTACGTTTTGCCGACAATGGCTTCTGTTAGAAATAGTCTGGAAGTAAGTTCCGTTATTATTTATTGTCATCATTATCAGTCCTATTACTAGGTACTAGTAGTTATACCTAGTAGTGGCATGAAAGAGATGAATAGAGCAAAGCTAAAAATAAATAAAATTGAAAACTAACAAAAATCTTAAATACAATTTCAGAACATAGACTTATTTCCTTTAACATATGAACCTGGCGATGACGACGAAGACGATGATTTGAAAATAAGTCAAACAACTGAGGTAAAGGCTTTAATTTTTTTTTATTGTCTCCTCTCGACTCCCCAAACGACGCTACACTTATAGTAGTAGACGATTTGATATAATGATAAGAATGTTAAAAATCAGATGATACGATTATAAAGATTTAAAAAGAGATCTCATACCGAGTATCTCATGGTCTTCTCAACAATATAACTTCGGTACAGGATTGCACAAAATCCATAAGTGCCATTATAACCGTATGAAAGCCTAAGTTCAATTATTGAATTTATTTTTAATATCAACTCAATTTTTACTTGGTATTGAAAGTTCTGACCGTGTTGAATGCCTTTTTAGAGCCCCGAGAAGAGTATCGCATCTCATGGCTCAAGATCCATCACATCTGCAGGGAATGCGGATTACATTCCAACAACTTTATTACTTTTCAAGCCGCATAGGTGAGACTTCTCATTTAGCGAGCCTTAACACATTAAAACTGAGCTAATGTTTTTCAGCCATGTTAGTCCATAAATTCTAGATCAGGTTCAAATCTCTGTTGTCTATACCCGTGAGTTTTCTGATCTTAAATAGTTAAGAAAACATCGTGCAGGAACTGGTATAAGGCAATTCAAAGACGAACGAGTAAGCCGTGACTGCGATTGACACACCATCCATCTCCATACATGTTACAGGCAAATGACTTTTCACCTCTGACCACCAACCAGTTCAGACTTCGGGCTCTTGGGAGAAGACGCTCAGCTGGCATTTATTTATTTATAATAGGAACATAATATGAACAGTTTAAGTTCAAAATAGTCGCCTTAATGCCTGCAGCAGTTCTTAAATGTATCGCAGACATTAACGCGTCCCCGTACCTATTTCTATAAGTATTTCACTATTTCAGGTGGTTCCGAAGTAGTATTATTCCAGAGAGCGCTTTGGTGATCTTTATGGGTAAGATAATTCACCATCATACTAACATTATAAATGTGAAAATTTGTGAAGATTTTTGTTATTTAATCACTTCAGAACGGCTCAATTGATTTGAATGAAATTTAACAGATATACATTATCAGCTGCATAAAAACATATGATATGAGGCCTCCCTATATAATTCGTTATTAACGATACATGAATATTTTTTTGTTTCAGAATATCTAATCCTCTTCGTCGCATACATAGACTTCATGCTTCTAGTTTATCAAATGGCGTTTCAGTCAGTGCCTTACTTTTTCTATGTGTGCGTTGTATTTGACTCCATATTCATGTTCAAAGTCTTCCTCGACATTCATTGTGGGTATATGAACCGATACGGGGATTATGTTTTGCAGCCAAAGAAAGTTAGGCAAATGTGAGTATCTCACGTCATTTTTTTACATGTTTTATATACTACTAAATGTGCCCACGATTGAGGCTACGTTAAATTCGATTATACATATGTATGTATGATGTAAGTTATTAATTATAACATTAGCTGTCAGTGAAAATGCCATTAAAATGGGTCCCGCCGTTTCAAAGAATAACAGGAACAAACAGACTGACAGTATTGTATAAATGACGTAAAGCATTATTATTATACGTAGCTGGGCTCTGGTCGGCGTCTCTGATGCAGTCCCTTCCATTTGCTTCTGGCCTGCGCAACCTCTTTGACCTCCCTATACGCCATGATGAGATAACAACAATATAACAAATAAATAAACTGTATATTAAACTCTTTATAGGAAGGAACATTTATCGACTTGTATTTTCTAGGTATTTCTCTAAGGTATTCCTCCGGAGGCGTGATTTCTTAGCAAATCTGCCTTTTTGCTACATAGCATTCGCCGCTTCAGCTTTACAGCCACAAGTCAAATTAGCATTATTCAGTTATCTAAGGACACCGCAACTAGTCAGGATCTCATATCTATTCACATATCAATCTCACAGACAGAGTAACATTGGATCAGCGAATTTACTTATTAAACTGACGTAAGATTATGTGCATAATATTTTTATCTTCGTGTCTATGTATCACAACTACTTTTTATATTTAATTGCTAGCGATATTTCAACTCTGTCCCAGTCTCTCATGCAACTTTACGTACGCATTTGAATTGCATATCAGAACCGCTCACTTGCTACAAGACCAACAGTCATCCAGTCATTCAATTCTTTTGATAAAACATCAAAAAGGCAGTTACTTTATTTGTTCGACACTTGAAGTATTAAATGGGTGATTTTCTTTTATTGATAATACCTGGGACAATTCCACACAAATTGACCAAGTCCCAAATTAAGCAAAGCTTGTGTTATGGTAACTAGACAACGATATATTTACTATAAAATAGATGATATTATAGATAGATATATACTTAAATACATAGGACATCCAAGACTAAGGTACAAATATTCGTCTTCATCACACCAATATCTGCCCATAGCGGGAGTCGAACCCGCGACCTCTCGCAAGTTCTCTAGACCAGACGGTCGTCTGGTTATGCGATGCGGAATAACAACAGGAACAGAGATAATCTATACTAAAGCCCCCCCCCTTTTATTCAAACGTCAAGATTAGTCTACTATTTTATTATTACGAAAATTGGTGTGTATGTTTTACTTAATATTATGTTTGATACAAATTCCGAGTGATATCATAAACGCCTAGATGACATTAGATATCGATGTATTATCATTTACATATTTTTGCAGTACAATTGGTATTTGGGCATCAATAATGTCTCATGTCAACGCGTGTCTGTTCTTCAAGCTATCCTGCCTCACGCCAGTACAGTGCACTTCGGCCAATTGGATGTCTAAAGATCAGCTCAACTTGCGAGCACAATATGCGCAGGTGACGATAACTACATTCACGCAGTAACTTTTCCTAGATCTGGCAAAAACCAGTCAGATATAGGACTCACAACAGTTGTGCAAAAAGAGCCCTCTTGTTACTAGAGGGCTTCTTAAAATGATACTTAAATGTCTATGGTTTGATCTTATTTGCAGGAGAATTATTTCTCGCTATACATAGCGGCCCTATGGTACATGATAAATTTATTAACTATAACTGGAACTGGGGACGTTTCATCCCAAAATAAATTCGAAGTCGTGGAGACTACTGTGATAATTATCGTCATCAAATTTTGTACAGGTAATAATAATAGCTCACTACGCATTGCCCAATGTTTATATTTCTTTGATTCATTACCATAAACGGCGATACACATTACATTCATATCCAAATCTGTCAACCAGAGACTTGAATTTGGAATGTATAAAATGTAATCTGGTTATTTGAATATTAACTAATAATTTCTCACGCATTTCAACAAGGGTCCCCGAAGGTACAGGGAGAAGTTTGTAGTACCTATACACCCACTTTTACATTACAATAAGTTGGTAAGGCGACTCCTCTAGTCTAAGTCTATGGAATACGCACAGGTCTTCTAATCTCGGAAATGTCGGCTTTGATATCGGCACATTCATCGTCTCGTATCGACTACGATTACCGGATCAACGAGCTCAGAGACGGACTCAGGGACATGGATTTAAGCGACCACCAGATGGCCAAAATGTGGGACTACGTGAGAGAGCTGTGGAACAGGCAACAGGGGCGTCAGGTGAGGAGCGAAATATATTTCGGGCCCGCGGTTTCGCCCTCTTCAAATATTACTTTCCATTCCCTTGGGTAATAGGATAATTCTTTGGAAAACATTTAACTTGGATCGATTTTACACTGGATGACAAAATGTTGTAACATTTGAACTGATATTTTAATGCAGCTAATTTAAAAGTCGTATTTTAAGATATGTAACATTATTATTCTGAACAGATTTCATAATATCATTGTTTTTTAAATTGTATAAATTGAAATACCTACCTACGGAAACATTCGCGCGATTCAATCACTATGTACATTTAAACATCACATTATGTAACTTACCCTGTTTGGCGAACTAATTATTTCGTTCCATTTAAAAAAAGGTTTACAATTCGACAAGTGCCTACTGTGCCTCGTTTATGCAAAAATGTAAGTTATTTTTTTTTTCAGAACTACATAAATATCTATCTCTACGCCAAATATCATCAAACTGCGTTCACCCGTTCTGGTGTGAATGAGCAACATACATCTTCACAAACTTTGGCATTTATAATATTACTAGCTGTGCCCGAGACTTCGTAGGCGTGGACGGCTTTTTTATCTTTCATAAAAAACATTTTTTCAATAAAAAGTATCCTATTTTACTTCTTATACCTCCAAGAATATGTGTACAAAGTTTTATGATGATCGGCTAAGTAGTTTTTACGTGAAAGCGTAACAAACAAACTTACATTCACATTTATAATATTATTAAGTATTATTTTTATATTGGTACGGTATCACAACTACTCACACACATACCTATAATCATAAATATTGGAGTTTCTAAACGATTCTAACTGTTTTAAGATGCCAAAACTAATCTACAAACTACCATTCCGCCTTCGCTGCCAAGTAATGCAGGCTGTGTATGGAAGTCACATTCAAGAGTCAATAATATTCAATAAGACAGATGACGATTTCAGAAGAATGCTAGTGATGTGGATGAAGCATTGTGTTTTCTTCCCTGGCAACTATATCGTACAGTGTGGCGACTCTGATCAGTGTATTTATTTTATACATAGAGGACAGGTAAAACTACTGAAAAATTTAGTTTTTTTCAGAAAATATTTTCATGGGACAAAAGAAAAGTACAATCCCTACGATTGCGGTATTTTATTAATGTTTCGTTTTATAGCCTTACTAACTGCTCAAACCGGTTGAAGATATAAATAGCCTTTTGAATCGATTAATGTGGTCTACACCAAAAATTTATAATAAGAAATAGATTCCAAAAAATTTTAATAAAATATTTTTTTCTGTATATTATGTATAGGCAACAATGTCGTACGTTTTTGATAACGAAATAGATATAAGAATAGTAAGGTTATTCGTTAAAATAAATTGACATCATTGCTACATTATTATATTAAAATAATGCATCTTTTTTGATACTACGACAAATCACATAATATATAATTAGTATTAATTATATATTTTCTTGCAGGTTGAAGTAATTACTGTCCATCTTAATTTAACGGAATCAATTTACGATGTGTTGGGACCTGAAGATAGTTTTGGTGTAGCTCAGGTATAGCTTGCATAATCTTATTTACCTAAAAGCATGGTTCTTAAAGTGAACCCTACCTTATGATCTCTTATATTAATTTATAGAAAATACTGTTTTGTCATGCAGTGCTCCTGGTAACATAATAAAGCATTTTTTTTCCTAAATGTTTGATTTTCAGGGACTTTTTGTCGGTGTCTCTCATCACTTTTCGTTTCGTGCTAGAACCGTTGTCGACATAGTATATTTAAAACTAGAACAGTGGAAGTATTTATTGGACTACTACCCCAAGTCGGCGAAACTCATACGGAGGAAAGTTGAAAATGTATACTTAGCTATGTAGTCAGATGGTATATTATAATATTTTTAAATATAATAATAATAAAAAGATAGTTAAAAACTCTTTATTGTAACAGTTATTTTTAAAAACAATTAAATAATAATTAATGAATGAGCATGTTTTAGACTATCAATCATACTTAAAACCAACTCTGGGTGGTTATATCTAACTATCTACTTAATAAAAATAAAAAGTAAAAGGGAGGTACCAATCACTCTTGCCTTTTTCTTTTCCTGACAACTCGTTGTGAAATCTCTGGTATGATTTCTTGTGTCAAATCTACATTATCCGAGGACATTGTATCTTGGCTCACTGGCTCCACCACAGTATTGTATACTTCAGATTGCTGTGTTGAATCATGATGTGGGGTTTGAATTAACCTGGAACTGAAAATATTCACAATGACATATTTAAATGTATCTATACATTCTCACAACTTCCTAGGTGCCTTGCATGAACATGCAAGTAATATTTAAACAAACACACATACTATTTTTAGGTTAGAATTACATGTATAACAAACATACAAGCATGACCATTATGGACTCACAGGTAGATCCGGTTACAGTACTAAAGATGTTGAATTGATTCAACGAAATGTTGAAGTAAATGAAATGTTGAATAAATGGGGTAATCCACAATGATTCTATAAGAATGAATAAGAATACTCATTATTATTGAATTACTTTGAAGTATAATAATAATGTTTCTATCTAAGGGCTAAAAGATGTTTTGTAGTATATTTTAAAAAACCAGAGCAAAGATGCTGTAAAAAAGTACAGCCCATGGATGCTTACAACAATATAAAAAACACATGTACATATCTCTGGATTATATATTTTACTTCAAATAGTGCTACTAGCATATTAATTATATGATATTATACAGGTTGTACCACAATGCAAACTGGAAAAAAACCCAAGTCCTCCAACTTCATACCATAACAATGATGTATCTTGACAAAATGTGTCATCAGTATTTATATGGTCTTTAAGTGGAGTCTTCTTTATTATATTTTATTATCTTGAAGAAAATAAAATTATGACAGGGACTGTACTGATACTGTCTCTGCAGTGAGTTTTTGTTTTGTTGAGGTATGCATAACTTTCATCTTACCTCTCAGAATTTAAGCGCTCCAGCTGATTTGGATCGAAGTCTACCTTACAGCATGGCCACTTCTCAACGTTCTCCAAGTAGCGATTGAGACATCTGGTATGTACTGCCATAGCACAAGCTGGGCAATTGCATCCCTGTTTTTTAAGATGAATGGATTTCATTTTATGTATGACAATAAAGGGTTAGTAACCACCCATGAATTTACTACTTATTTACTTTTATTTTTAAAATGTAACATACATAATTTATTTGTTTCATAGTAGAATTTCATCATAGAATTGGCATTCTACTCTCTCTGTCTACCCCGTGAGGTTCTTGGTGTGATGATTTATGTAGGCATATATAATAAAGAGACATACCCTAAACACTATCTGTTTACACAAGCAGCACTCTTCAATGGTATCCGGCATGTTCTGGCGAAGGTACCCTTCAAACTCATGGATTCCTCTCACCCCTAAGGCATAGTTGTTTTCATCTTGGTCAAGATATCTCATTCGGCACCAAGTGTTGATGAGCTTCTGTAACATTTTTAACACATCTATTTAAAAAAAAGCTATATCCTCTATGATATATGACATTAGACATCCACCCATATGTCCCATTAGTAGTGCAGATAGTAGCACTACCGGAGCCTAATAAATCAACCAGGGCAGGATATTTTATAAGAATACAAAAAATATGTTACAATAACATTTTCTCCAGATTTGATATCCATAGTGCTGTGGGTCTAGAGCCCTGTGTTTTATTAATAAACAATTCAACTGCTACATAATTAAGCTTTAAGAAGTTATAAGCTACAGATATTGAACCATGTGATTTTTCAAGTCTATACCAATATTCTAAAGAAGCAGTTTGATTGAAATCTTGGGAACTACTAATCCAATTAAAAAAAGTTATTATACAATATTTTATATATATATATTATACAAGTTTTTTTTTACGGATGGCCTATGGACGCTTGCAACACCAGGGGTATCACTTGCGCGTTGCCGACCCTGCAGGAATCTTTGAACCTGATTCAAAGGGAGCAAATAGTCAGGATAAATCACAGGGCAGCTAGTAAA
Organism: Drepana arcuata; assembly: GCA_016069955.1. Lineage (NCBI taxonomy): Eukaryota > Metazoa > Arthropoda > Insecta > Lepidoptera > Drepanidae > Drepana > Drepana arcuata. Next base: position 20,695 of record JACCPG010010450.1, on the reverse strand, counting down.
GTATAATATAAAGTCACATTTTCTTGTCACATTTGTTGCTATCTGATTGTAACAATGTATATATAAACTCACCTGAGCATCAGTTTTTGTTACAGACCTGATCTGACCCGCTAAGTTTAACGCTTGGATACCTGTAACCTGACGAGTCTCTGTAGTCATAATTTGTTCTAAAAGCATCCGGAAATACTCCAACTCATTAGTTGAGAATATGTTTTGCGATTTGGTGGCATCATCAAAGCCGAGGGATAGGAAAACAATAACTTTTTCATCCGTCAGTTCATCACTGGTTATTTTTATAGCTTGTTGAAATTTCCGGATTTCCTCATTTATTTCTTTTACCATTTCTTGAATACTGGGGTGTTCGCCGTCTGAAAGTGTGACAAGGGCTATGTACTTCAGTAGCTTCTTTAAGGATAATTATGGTTTGCAAGGATGTCGAACACCCTAAGGCAGCATTTATATAATAAAACAATTAGATACACATAATCACCGGTAAAGGAATTCAAAACTTTTTCAGATTCTACTACTGATATCACGCCACGGCTTGCAATTGTGCGTAGTAAAAATTGATGTATTTTATTATACATAATTGCTAATTTAATTTTTATTCACACAATACACCACACAAGCATATAAATATGTTAGAAAACAAATAACGCGCGGTTTGTTTTAATAATAAACGAATATCCATGCCCAAACGTCAATTATTTATTGTCAATAGTGTGAGTATTTGACAGCTGATATTGACATTAGGAAAGCTGCCCAAGATACTCTGTGCTACCATAGTCTAAAAATTATTAATACAAATTCAATAGAAGGATAACTGCCGGAAATAAGGTGAATGGAGCCATGTCGGCGTTGATGCGCAGTAAAAGTCTGAGCAAGAATGCTCGAGTTGCTGTCCACGACATGTTACGTTGGTTTGGACACATAGAAAGGATAAGTGAAGAAAGATTGACGAAACAGATATACAAAGCAAAAGTGTGTGCAAGAAGAGGCAGAGGAAGGCCACGTTCCAACAACCTGGATCAAATCGATCGGACTCAAAGACGGGAACGTTAAGAGTACTCGAAACCGACGAGCATGTTTGGACACTCAAGGACTGCAACAGCAAGAGCATTCGAAACCGGTGGGCAGGAATGTAGAGACTGACAAATGGGTATGATGCGAAAGTAGTATCTAGGTAGGTACCTAAGTCTAAGGACGGGCACTCCACCCCCTTTGCCTACCCCCAGAAGGGCTCGGTATCATTATTGACATCTTTCTGCGTATGCTAAGCATACTTCCTCATCAAAGATACATGATCTGTCAAAAGCGACTCCTAATTCTTTAATCGTAGTTAGTTTCGTTAAGGTTTTGCCTCAACAATAGTGAACAGGTTAAATAAGCAATCAAGAACAAAACCACAGCCTTCTAAGCGTCACTTGCGATCGGCGATTAACTTTCGAGGCGGCTAATTGCATTGGTTTCCTATTTTCTTGAGTAAGCTGGAATAATGCACTCTTATCAAACACGCCACTGATTACATTACGAGGAAGTCTACCATAAGTTTATTATAATTAGGTAGTACTCGTTATTTTTATTTATAGAAAAAGTAGGCACCTGTTTTAACAAAAGTACGTGGTTCTTTTTTATACAATTTTGATGCCAAACAGGCATGCGGCCTGCCTGGTGGTATCTTGCAATACCAGAGGTAGGTATCGCTAAAATGAATGAGTGTCGTAAAAATAATGCGTAGGAAGGTTTGGGAGAGAAGATTATTTTGGTCATGCCTGTGTTGGCAACGCTGGCAATACCTACCTCAATTTTAACAACTATACGAGTTAAAAGACACATTATATAGCCATCGCAGGTACCTACGAATACAGCTTGATAGAATTGCGGAGAACATACGGACTAAGTCGGTAGCACCGTAGGTAGGTAGTTCTATTAAAGCCGTAATAGGTTCCCCGTTCCATAATTACTGCGTCCTGTGTCCCGATGCTCTTAACAATTACAGGCTCCTTCCCACTTTGACCAACAACCAACACATCTCACATCTAAAGGTAATATAATTATTTCAATTATAAGAAGATAATGTTCTATAATTATGCTTAAGTTATATATTTAATGCAATGACATTTAATATATTCTTCTTTACGTAACTCTAAATAGTTTAAAGTCTGTCATCCTTTGAGAGTTTACTTCTGAAGCTACATGAATTCGAATCTCCAGTCAAATAAAGAAGAACCTACTCCACATTAATTTGTTACTCATACTTTAATATAATATATAGCCAAGCAGGTAGGTAACTATTGAATAGCTTGTATTGGGTCACTTAATTCCCACATGTCCTTAAATGAACGAAATGCTAATTATTATAGATAGTGCCATCTACGATGACGCGCCCCACCAATCTCTAGTCGAGGGGGTAGTGTAATGCGGTGAGTATGACCCGAGTCTATTAATTGTAGTGTGCGTGTGCACTCAGTGTGTTCAGATAATACTTGGGTTGCACACTTACACGTAAAATTATAGGGAACAAATAGTGGGGTGCATTTTCGTGGATGGCACTATCTATAGTATGTTGCTTACGTATAAAAGTTGCCAGTCTATTGATAGACCCTGGTATATGGACCTGTCATTTTAAATATATTATAGTTAGGTAGCTTAGAATTTAACGTTTATATCCGACTTAACGTACATAAAGCGAAACACAAACATAAATTCATTAGTTTTCAGAGCCCACGTATGCTTTTATAGACGACATAACTCTCTCGGTAAATTATCTATGCCACGAGCGCTTTCAAAACTTTTAATGGAGTCAATTTGGCTTCGCATTCAAAACACCTAACGTACAGGCAGAGGCAGGTCAGGAAGGACGATTTATACAAACATTAGTACCCCCCTACCGTGCCTTTTATACGTCGGCCGACTTAAATCTTAAAGACTAAATGAATAACTAAGGCGATCAGAGTATTTTGTTTTCAAATTTTCAAAATTGCAAAGCAAACATTAGATTGCATTGATGCGCTTTCCCACTTTACAGTTTCATTATGCGTGATTATTCGTTATAACTCTTACCTTCTTTGTTTACAACTATGTAGGCCGTTTACTCTAATTCCAGGTAATTCGATATGTAATTACTCCATTATTGGTAATTTTATTTTCCTTTTAACTTTCAAGGAACAACAGCTGCTACGTGAACAGAACATACATTTTGTTTCTATGTTAGACCGATGACAATTACTGCATAGTTAATCGAAATACAAAAAGAGAAAAAAATACACATCGTAGAAAACACGAAGCAAGTTTGAAAGTGTGCCAAATACATACGTGGTTAAAGTTTACCGCTTCTTGTATACGAGTACCTACGTACCTGCTAGGTGATTACATTGCCTTCAAACTTTTCTTGGAGCTGTAGAAAAAAACTAAGAATTTTCAACCCAGCTAGGATTATTGTGTGCTTTAAGTAGTATGTAGACGTAAAAGTAACGTGATATCCCCACCGAGAAGTACACCTGTAGATACACCTACTTAGGTAGCAATACGTCCATAGCTACAAACAGTGCCTCAACTTATTTTGTGCCCATTTCATCTTTCTGACACTATGAAGTGTCAGAAAAGTAAAGATCCCGGGGGTACAGACCCGGAGACCAATGAGTTTATTTCCGAAATTAAGTACGAGCTCTGAGCAGAAATTCAAAGACGCGTGTAAAGTGCTTGAAGGACTATGACGTACTCGCCATCTGTCACGTTGGCACATGAATAATATATTTTCAGCTAATAGAGAGTGTTCTTGCACTTCTGTGTCTTGGCAGAATTTTGTGAGAAAACATCATCTTATTTGCATTTAATGTATATTCCTTTATATAGTTATGGAGATAAGTACTTAAAACTTGTACTTAACCCTTCGACTGACATGTTAATCATTGTATGACAACTTTTTGTAGTAGGTTCACGAAACGTAACAAGTCAGTTTGAAGCTAGTTAGGAAAGTTTTAATGGAACAATTTGGAGGTGTATTGAAAACAACCGAGCTCTCACAAGCGAGAGAATTGAACCCTACTACGAGAGCTCTCCGCTCTCACCGCAACCAATTAAGAACAGCAATTCTAATTCCACTGCTCGGCCATGTAGTTCCTATTACTTTACGTCTATTAACTGATGAAAATATATTTTTCTCTATAATTACTTTTACCAGAAACCCGAAAGTTTACTTTTAGGTAGTGACAATGGATGTATTTTGTGTCCTAATTTTAATTAGGAAATAATTCGTATCATCCATTATTTTAAAATACTACGAAACCGTTTTTACGCATTATATTTGATGGAAGGTCTTATTAGCAAACAAAAAATGTACTTTAGTAGGGTACCGCATAGATTTTTTTATTTTATCTCACATAATTGGGTCAAAGAATAAAAATTATGGAGAAAATATTTCAGCATCTTTGATCGTGTAATTAGATTTCACATCAAAGAAACTGAAGCTATCATAAGAGGGAATTGTTCCTAAAATTGTAATATTTTTTTGTATAATATTATATATATAAAAGTGACTCTTATTGTCGGGCGACTTTTAGGAATCCCCATTCCATTTACCTCGTTCCAGAACGATCTCTTTCTCCAACATATGACAAAAGATATTCTAAATGACTTCAAACGTAAGTTAACATATGCCCTTTCGTACGTAATGAAAAACGACAACGTTTACAAAACTGTACTGAACTCCAGATAACTTTATAAATATTAAAATTTGGAATTCGCTTCAGGTAATTCGCCGGGAAAAGAGACATAACATATAACAAAATAATCGTTTTATATATTATTATTTTCAGTATAAATTGAAGCAGTTTTGCATGAAGCTTACTGAATGCAGTCCATTAAAAGTTTGAGCAACATTTATAACTCAGTTCTCCAAATCGGGGTCTTAGCTAACAATTTCGCTCCAGAACCTCTGTTTAATGCTAAGTAAATAGTATAGAGTGTAGTTTAAAATAATTTGTTGCTGGAATTTATGACTAATCTTATTTTGTTTTTAGCTAAAAATAAATAAGTGTTAAATTACGGAGTATCTTCCCAGAATAGGTACAAATCACACGAAATCTGAAGACAAATTATTTAAGGACATAATTCGAAAAAGGCACTCTAGAGACAAATACATTTCAGAGTATTTAACAGACGAAACATAGACCGAGGTCGTTAAAAAAGCAACCAAAGACTTCCATCAGAGCGTTGAAATGGTTACATACATATAACAAACAGTTGGATCCAATAGAGATACCAATGACCCGCAAACAGTGTTGTTGAGTTGGCAGCAGAGAGATTAGTCCCATTATGCTGCCAACACAGTATAACTCTCCGAAAACAGAGTTGCAACGCGCAAGTGATACTTCGTTATTGTATGTATAAATAGGCTGCGGTAACCGTTTTCCATCAGGTGGGCCGTAAGCTTGTTTGCCACACTTGTTGTATAAAAAAAAAACAATGAAAGCCATAGTGTATCGGTGACGTAACATATTTCAGTACTTAATAAGGTATGAGTTTAATTTCCAGTGTTCATGGACATAATATGTATAATCTTTGCATTTGTGTTTGTAGCCCCGTGTCAAGACACTATTTTCCATGCAATTTAACTTCCTTCGCCTTCCTTTAATTCCCACTAGATGAGTATGAGGCTGGAATAATTTCACACATGCTTTATCGCGTTCTTCACGCACACTCGTACTACATACATTATTTACTCAATCGTTCTTTCATTTCCTGGAGAGGAAATTCCTTGACTTTTGAAATTTGTTTAATTACAAAAGTAACTTAATGATGTTTGTAGATACGCGATTAATAATACCTTTACAAATAGGGCGTGTTTTTTTAACTATAATTATATCCTCACGAAGGGGTAGGCAGAGGTGTATAGGTATTACCCACACACCCACTTTCCGCCAGAGGTATATTAGGTGCCAACGTGACAGATGGCGAGTCCATCGCCGTAACTCAAGCACGACTATACATACGCCTTTGAATTTGCTCACGGCAACTGCTCGAACCACTTGGCCACCACGTCTTTTTCACCACTTTTTTTTTAACTTTAATGATTTATCCAAAATTGAATCATCAAATGGGCTTGTAAAATATATTGTTATTCACGTTGAAATTATATAGAACGATCAGTTATCGTCTATTTCATTCTAGTTACAAAATATCCTAGATTTTCGATTTCTTTTCCGCAAATGAAATGGGTCGAATGCTTCATTATTAAGTTGCACAGCATTCTCGGTACTACCTGTGGTAATAGGCTGTGTACCGAACCGAACTCATATTTGATCTGTAAGTAGTCTTGGATTCACCGCTCGAATACATTTCTGTTTCTGTTTGAGAATCGTAATTTTGTTGTGTTTATATTTAATAATGGAATGCTCTTGTTTTTGATATAATGACAAAATTCGTTCCTACGAATCTTTGGTAGTTTTATTACGAACTGTCTACCAATTTTACAGCTGTTTAGACTGATTTACCGTATTTTTATTATCTTGTATCCTATAGGTCTTAACATCGTAATAACTTCGAAAAAGAAGTGTTACATAGCAAGATTGTTCAAAAGTTGCACTTGCTTGACTAAATCACTGGTCCACCAAACAGAAGATTGTGGGTAACTAACTCTATATAGCTAAAGTATCCACCATGTTTGTCGTTTGTAAATAAGCCTTATAAAAAAACAAAATTAGATCTATATTAATTGTCTATTTTTAGACTAATACCGTAAATTGGGAAACAATGACTTTGTTAAATAATACAAGAATGATATAACTTGGCACATTTTTTGGAAAAGTTTCGCGAACTGCTCGTCCGAAAGTAATTCAAACAAAGAAGATAAAAGTTGCGGCGCTAAAGAAGCGATTAAAAGAAAAATTAGCATTCTTTGAAATTAATTACTTCCATAATAAAAGTTTTTACGAGAAAGTATGAGAATATAATTCGAATATCTTTTGCTGACTTTCTAAGATATTGCCCCTAAATTACATTGTTCATTGCTGCATCCTTTCCGATACAAAGGAAACAATAACGCTTATTGCTTAGGTTTTTGTATAGGCAGTGTCATTTTCTCACGCCTTCCCACAAGGGTCCCCGAAGGGGTAGGCAAAGGTGTACAGGTAGTACCCACACACTCACTTTCCGCCAGAGATATATTTTAAGTGCCAACGTGACAGGTGGTGATTCCATCGCCGTAACTATACCTACATACGCATTTGAATTGCTTCTCAGACGTTTGCAGGTTTCCCTCGATGTTTTCCTTCACCGTCACTCGTGGTGTGACTAATCACTGTACTTTAGTACGGAAAACTCATTGTTACAGTCGGGATTGGAACTTGCGATCTTTGGGTCACAGGCAACTACTCGAACCACTCGGGCGCCACGGCTGTCATTTTCTAAATTTATAATTAAATATTATAAAGAGGAAAGATTTGATTTTTTTATTGTTTATTATCTACTTTTTAACTCTGAGACTACTCTATCGATTTTATCGAAAACGGCACGATCGAAAACTACATCTTTACCAAGGCAAGTATCATAGAACAGATTTGATTTTATATTTGCACAAATAGCACATTATGATATCATAGATTTTCTTTCTTCTCTATGGAATGCGTACTTCACAATTATAAGTGCTACCTTTTATATATCTTCACGCCTTCCTATATGGGTTTATGCGTAATATAGATTATCAGTTGAGGTGCCTCACTATTTCTAAAATATTTGGCAACGATATAACATTTTAACTGTTAACCTTTCTATTGTATACAGAACGTTTCGAGTTCAATACATTTGGAAAAATTGCTTTATAAGCAATTACGACATCCGTTTTGCGACACTAACTGCCCTATTATATCGTAGTTAGTTTCTTTCAGTTTCTGATGCACGGTTTTGTTGCATCAATCGATTGCTCGTTACAACGGTTTTTGTTACATTTTGTTTGCCGTTTGTTTTAAAACTTTGTTTTTTGCTCAGAATTTAGATTTGCCCACTATTTGAACCATATTTTGTAGTGCTATTCCAAATCTTCATTACTCACGCCTCACCACAGGGGTCTCCAAAGAGGGGTAGGCAGAAGTGTAATGTCACTCTGTCAAAGTGTCAAAGAGTCAGACACGAGGATAAACGGAGATAAAATCTAATTCTAAAGTCACTTAACAATATAATTCTGTATTTAATTAAACACAGGTAAATTCTGCAGATTTATTAAATGCTTATGATATTGGTTCTCAGCGCCGAAGTTAATATTTTAAGCGAGCAATTCTTGTTTAATATCTTTAGTATCTCGGACGGCTTTAACGATTCGGAAGAAAATGTACTTTACATTCGAAGATTAAATAAATAGCTTCGATTCTATATTTCAAATTAACTTTGAACATTTATTATTTGTGATTGCATGGTTTCTGTTCTATCAAGTAGGTAACACCAATATCATAACTCTCGACAGCATCATGGATACCTCCAAAACTTAGACATCCTACAGAAGTTCCCAGGGGGCACGTAAACGTGCTCCGAATCGTCGAAACATCCTAGTCTACATTTCAGAGTATTATTGAAACACCGAAGTGCGCCTGTAAGCCGACTGTTTAAAGTTGAGACTGTGGCTACGTATGAAGAGGCACCTTCTATTTGGAGTATACTTTTACATTAATATACATTGTAATACCTTACTTCCACTCATCTCGCCAAATCAGAACATTATACGAATAAATAATAAATTATACGAAACTACTGCTATATGTCTAATCTAATCCTTACCTCAGAAAATCTGTACCCTGGTTTACATCAGCAGGCAACTGAGACGCTTGGAGTGTCCACGTGGTCAGAAGCTTCATCCTTGGTAACGCTTTCTGTGTCGGGAACATGTCTACCTTAGCCTTGGGCACTTTAAGAAGACAGAAAATACTGTCAGCTAGTTTTCCTATATCAAAGCGAGCAGGTCACGCATGGGAGTTGCAACTATGGCACCAAAACTAAATTATATACACTGCACTGGGTGGTGTGATGCTGGGTACAGTACTTATGCATTTAGGGTACACAATATTTTTGTAAAGCTCATAAAAAAATTTAGGTCAATTATTTGTTAGAGGCATTGAAGAAAGGCTATTTGAAGTGTATAGAGCTCTGTTATGGATACCATAGACATTAGTAATTATAAGTAAAACTGCCGCGCACCATAAATGCATTATGGCGCGAAATTGAAATCTCATCAGAAGAAAAACAATTGATGTATGGTATATCAATCAATATACGAGTTCTCTTACGGACGCTAACTTGTTTCCTTTTGCAACTCATAGACTCTTCACTATTACCATCTCGCAGTGCCAGTAGACTGCAAATCAAACTGATACATGTCTGTACCTTGCTTATAATTATAAAACACCCTAATGTAATGTGTGATCCAGACCAGCCAACCATTTGTCAATCATCGATGCTTTGACATGTTTTGTCACGAGTTAGCCGAGGCGTGAGCGGTAATACGTTATACAAGACGCAGTACACTGAGATGCTATATAGCTTAGGCAGGCTAAAATGATAGGAGAAACGATACATAGAAATTCGTTCGTCGTTGTCATACATCCATCTCTGTCTTGTAAGTTTTTATAAGCAGTTTCTTTTCAAGAACGGATATGTACTCTTTTTGGACTAACTTAAGATTTTCTCAGTTGGATAGTACATGGTCAATAATGCCCGAGTGATATAAATGAATTAAGCAATTTAAGGTTATGTTTAGGTGGCAATCTTCCACCAACCTTTAACCTTCTGGATGCTAAACGGTTACCAAATTAAATACCCGTGATTGTTGGGAAAAATGTAATTCACAATTTTATTGAAGAAACATATTTGTCTATGGCATTAAAATGAAATCACCACACTTATCACGTAAGTACCAAATTTTCATATATCCGGTTAAATTACAACTCTGAGGGTTCAAGGTCCCTTGTGGTAAGTTGCGAAGACTTAAAACTTGTGTCACTATAGTAAATTATATCGGGATCCGTTCAGTTATTGACTTAATACATATGTATTTAATTATATATATCCAAGTATGCCGTATAGGTTATACCCATACACAGTGCCTATATGACAGATGGCGAGTCCATCGCCGTTATTCAAGCACGATTATACTTACGCATTTGATTTGCGTTATTTGACGTATTGACGTATTCAGGTTTCCTCTCCATGTTTTCCTTCACCGTAAAGCTCGTGGTGTGACTTGTATGTTAAGTATTGGGTATGTATAATAAGGATAATGGAAGTGTTAATACTTTCATACATATCATCACGATGTCTCTTACAGAATAGACAGAGAAATTAGGCGCTAATCGTCTCACGATCTATAAAGACCTCTTTTGTTTCTTCCAAATTCAGGAGTCTCCACAAACATATATTATTCTTCTCTTAGCGTGAATGTTCTATCAATTTAGGTAATAGGAACGTCGTCTTCTACTGCTTCTTTTCAAAGACAATATGTATGTTCTTCTTTACTCTCGTATTAAGCAATGACAAGTACGAGTAAATAATATTATAATGGCAAACGTATTCAACAATAGTGAACGTACTTTGTTCGTTATATTATCGTGGTTAAAGAGTAATATCAACTTGTATAGTAATGTCTGCATAACCCCAATAGTCTGTTCCGTTAATTGAAACTGAGTAAACCCACAGAAGCAATTTATGACGCCTAATAAATGGCTCGGTATGGAGCGTGCTGAGTACAGTTTGCCAAGTTGTTTGTTTTGCTATAATGGATAATACTGGAACGGGGTTTTTAGAATACTACATCGATGATGTTGCAGAATAGTAATAGAAGCAATTTTTCTTTACATTTTTGTTATAAAACTGCAGGTAAAGTTTGAAAAATAGCTGTCGTACCCTGCTTGCTATACTATGCTTTACTGCTTGACTTGCTCTTGCCATGTGTCCCAGATCCCATCAGCTTATTTTCAAACGAAGTTAATTTTATTGTTTAACGCAGCAGGAAAGTATACGTAATTATTTTTTTATATATTGTCATGATTCTACTACAATATTTTCACTATCTACATGAGTTCGTGTTTATCACATACTACATCTGTGTTCCACGGTTTTACAAAAAAACATTTTTCTCTTGGTAGGTTTTTTCTGGAATCATATCTTATGTTTTAATCCATGTTCCTCTGTGACTGACTTCTCTGTGAATGAAATTTCAACCGATTTCATTCAGTCGTTTTACTCTGATTTAATAACAAACATCCTTACAAATTTCGCAATAACAATAATAGTAGGATACCCGTACCTAGTTCTCTCATGATGTTAATCGGAGTTTTGTTGAGTAAATAAAGACATATATATATATGATGCATATTATGAAATAAATGATGAATAAGTACATACTTATTTTTATGTTTAATTATGACTACCACATCGGTATCCTATGTTATAATCCTTTGTTGGAACTAAATCCAAACCCTGAAAAGTTAAATGTACGAGAAACAATAACAGTAGGTTCAATTACAATATCCATCAATGACAAAAATGTAGGCTTACATAATAGTGTAAGTGGAATACTAACGTTGGCTCTTTGCCATTCAGCCGTTTAAAACCTGTGGGAAACTGCCATTTCATTATTTAATTCAACAACCGTCGTATTTGCGCCAATGCCAAAATATATTGAGCGAATTCAATAAAACTTTGTGTTCGTGCCATTGAAAGCTACAGCGAACGACAGAATGGAAGTGCATAACTGAGGCTACATAGCTTTGTTTCGTGTTTACATTCATAATCGACGGACTCTCGTTTGTACCCAGACGGTTTACGACGAATAAACTAAAGAGGTTATATGATGACAAACAATATCTTATCAACATAATATGAAATATATGCGTGTCATTGAACTGGAGTTTCTGGTAGTGTTCATCTTGTAGCGTTTTCACTTCATTTTCAAAGCCAAATATTTGTTCAAAGAACAAAGCATTTAAGGTCTTCTACCGAGAAATTGCATTTAAAATCTATTGCAAAAAATATAACCCTAAACTACTAAAAGGCTTTTACTTTCCCGTTTTTATAAGCTCGGTGTATTAAGTAGTCTGCAGGCTTAAGTCTGATGATGTCATAAAAGTTGGCAGAGGCTACGCCATTAATGAATTCAGGAAAAAAACAATCAACAGGGAACTCTAGTCCGAAATAGACGTCTCATTTTCTGTTGCGGCTTAAACCATTTAGTTAAAAGCTCTGCTGTCCGAAATCAGCACAGAATTTGAAGCGGGCTTGTCAAACAATTTCTAAGATATAAAAATAAAATAAAAATAAAAATAAAAAAAACCAAACAAGCGAGTCTTACCCGTACCGCTGGATTTATTACGAGTTATAAATTACAAAGACCATGTACATTTTAAAGCATCAATAGATAGTAAGAGGACTAGGAATGTAAACACGAACTTTTTAGAAATTAATACTGAATTCCGAAATATTCTGCATAAACTTAGGTAACTATCCAGTATTGTGAAATAGTTTACTTTGTTCGTAAACAAGATCAATAGAATTCCTCCCATAGAAAGCGGTGCTGATAATAATGGTTTAAGGATAATTCACATAGCATGAATGTCGCAAGACTAAAATTATCAGCAGTTCGCGGTCGTGTAGCGATGGTGAGGAGGGAATTCGCTCCGGGCTATGCAACTATTCGTAGAAGCCGACCTCCATCGCAAGCAGGGGGTACTTGCCACCACGATTACGTAAACGCTTATACGCGATACAGATCACGAGGTGTGTTAGTCAAATTTCTCAATGGCATATATTATTTAGATACAAATTACGGGTCTTATTTTAGGAACATTTTAATAATTAGATCTCTTCAAAAATAAATTAATGGTAATCTGGTATTTTTTATATATATATTCGAAGAGTTCGAATGTATTTTTTTAATCAAAGTCTATTGCTATGTTTTGTACGACCAAAATAATTAAAATATACACCAATTGTAATTTTATGAGATTTTTTTATAATATTAGTGTACACACAAGTACATCTGTTGCGTATTTTATATGCAATTTAAAATACCCATTAGACTTGAAAGTGATATGTCATGACTATAGATATAGGTACATAATCCAAGCAGAGGCCAAAGCGAAATTGATAGCTTTTGATTCGGCGTTGGCTTCAATTTTTATTGAATCTGTCTGAGCTCGCTGGCATCAGTTCAAACACTACGTTAGCAAAATTAAATTATGTTAGCGCCAATTACAGCCATTTTTTAACCGCACGATGGCTGATCGCCAATAATGTGTATGCTTATAACGCCCGTTTCAGTTTAACATGATTACCCTGCTCTGTTGTCAAACCTGACAGTTTTCGTGTTAATGGCGTTATGCTTTCAAAAACAGTTAATTTTATGCTTTAAATGGCTTTGTAGGACAACACATTTAGCCCTACATAGAACCTAAATAGGTATAAAGGTACGTACGTTGAAAGATATAATTTTTTTTTCTATAAGGCGAACAAGTATGTAATAAAAGAAACAAAATATTGTTAATAAACAATGAACTAAACAAATTGAACAGAATGTTTTAAGAAATACATGAATAAATTTAAGTAAAAGAAATAGCATAAAGCAGCATAACATTGCAACACAAAAGGAGAATTAATTTTCTGTTTCTATAGAAAGCCTTAGTGTATGTACTCAAAGTTACATTCTAACTAAACCCGTAGTTTTGGTGAATGCATTGTGCACAAATTACATTCCGTGGTACAGGGCAAACTAAAATATGAATAGGTTCTGTTGAAAAATGGGAATCTTGGTACTTACGTAGTCTACGTAACTTTGAAAATGGAAAGGTACGAGTAGGTAACTTGGAGGATATCCGGATTTTTATAAGGCCCCAGATAAATTATAGTCTAGTTGACAAAATAAAAAAAAAAACATATTATATAATAATAATATAAATTAATTATAATAATAATTAAAAAAGCCGTGGTGGCCGAGTGGTTCGAGCAGTTGCCTGCGACGCAAAGGTCGCAAGTTCGAATCCCGACTGTACCAATGAGTTTTTTCTGAACTTAAGTACAGTGATTAGTCACACCACGAGCTTTACGGTGAAGGAAAACATCGAGGGGAAACCTGCATACGTCTGAGAAGAAATTCAAAGGCGTATGTATAGTCGTGCTTGAGTAACGCGATGGACTCGCCATCTGTCACGTTGGCACCTAATATACCTCTGGCGGAAAGTGGGTGTGTGGGTATTACCTATACACCTCTGTCTACCCCTTCGGGGACCCTTGTGGGAAGGCGTGAGGGTATATTATATTATTATTATTATAAATTATAGTCTAGTTGACAAAATAAAAAAAAACATATTATATAATAATATATATTTTTGTAGATTGTACATTTGCGTTATAGGTATATTTTGCGTTTTCAAATTATAATTCAAATTTGATTCGAAAGTGTGATCACGATGGCGTTTCGAATGACGTCATGCCTGGAAAACAAATCAGAATAATCTTGTGTGTCAGACCGCTGTTAGTTTTTTGCTCGTATTACAAGTACTGTAAGGTACCACAATGAGTGATTAAGCTTATGATACATACATGGACACAAGCTTATTATATCGAATATACTATAATCGAGTTGTAATTATTTTTATACTACACACTTACTGACTTTCACGACGAGAACAATTATTTACTAAACATAGTTTTTTTTTTATATTATGTTACCCTTATAACTGGACAGCACTAAAGTACCTTGGATCACCAAAAGTCCGACTTACTCAAGGATATCTCCTATAAATAGATTACCGAATACGACTCTCTGAAACATGTTAAGTTTACCTCGCCACCGGAATTTCTTCTATCGTTAATCAAATCAAGTGTTAAATGATCCGTGCGCCGATGGCAGGAATTTCGACAGTAAGATATATCCGCCCTTTACGGGCTTACTGATGATTTTCCCGTACAATATTTTTTCTTTAAGAATCAATGGAGCTGCTAACAGGAGTAATTTATCAGTAAGACTACTTTGTCTGGTTAGATTTGGTTGTTTGTCTTGCCCTTACCAATCGATGCCACCCCTGATTCTTGAATGCACAAGTAATCTTCTTCTCTTCTGTTCGCATTACTGTACGTAATATCATAACTAGATAAATAAACTAGTTTCCTGTCAAGAAAGTGTCAAGAAGGTTTAGTTTCTCTTATGAGAAATTTTAGTATCAGGAACTAGTTCAAATGCAGATTATATATTCAATTTACTATGAGTAATAATGTCAATAATAATTGAGGATTGACACATAAATAGACCTAGATTCCAAAAAAGTTAATCTGTTGTAGGTACTACTCTACATTGCAATTCATAAATCTGCCGTCAGTGGGGATTGTACCTGCATCCTTTAGTTTCGACATACGGAGTAATAATTATTTAAGATTTAAGTGGCTTAATAAAGACAGTTACCTTTGAAATCGTTCTAAATTTAAATAAGCGACAGAGTAAAAGAAAATGTTTCGAAACGCTTTTATAAGAAAGAGTTTTTGCATCGATCGATAAATATTCATATTTTTATCCATGCTGGCGTTCTAGCCGTACGTTTTGGTTAAGGACGATAGTTTTACGGAGGCAGCTATCGACCGGTCGGACCGCAATTCATGTCTCATTTCCGTTATATTTGCCCTGATACCCGGCTCACAAATTCTCATCTTGCACCCGGTAATTTGTTTCAAGTCATCCAAATAACACTTTAAAACTGAAATACTTTGGACGAGCTATTAATTGATAAGGTTTTTAATTTTTTGTTGACTTATCTTGCGAGTTTTGACAGTACGCCGCTCGCAAAATTGCAGATGCTTTAACATTTGACACATGGCTTTATCATTAATAAGCGTTGTTTTGCAGGGCTATCGCTTAAATTGTACTGTATTTTGATGTTATAATATTAGCGCAAGGGTGCAAAGGTTGCAACATTTTAAAGTTTTTCTTGCTGGTGGTTTTGGTGTATTGATTTTCCTACATACATAAAATTTTTAGTAGGACTATAATATATATGTATGATTATTACAAGGTAATATCCATCTGCCCATCATGGTGTGATGATATGTGTTGATGATGTATGTATGTGTGCACACAAACATAAATACTGCCTATTATATTAGAAGTTAAAAAGAGAGAAGAGAGAAAGAAACTATATCTACTGTCCTGTGTCTACCACTACCGTCTGCCACGACATCCACTTTATATCATCTCAGTGAATGGCATCGTAAGAATATTACATACTTATAAACGTAACTTCTTGTAGTTCTACTAAAGTGTATGTTTGTAACATCGGTTGGCCATACTATATATTGACCAAAGTACGAAGCGAATGTGGCGAGACAAATTTTACGCCGACTTTGAAAGAGCGCCTGCAAATCGAAGCTCAGTTTACTCGTAAAATATATAGAGGAACCAGCCATATTTTTGAACGGTCTCTGATTCAAAGCTATTTTAGTTACCAACGAATATGCACTTTGATGCAAATGGGTAGTGTGTTTGTTGACTTAAAAGCTTTAAGCAGTGAATGAGCATTCATATTTAAATAAATTTACTTTTACCTACCAAAAACGAAGAATCATTAAAAAAATTACACGTAGGTAACAACATAGTGCTGCTCGGATATTAAAACTATTTAATTGCACTTCAGTTAAATGGTGCCAGCACAGGCGAGGTCCGTACCCGACAGGAAAAATATAAATGTAATATTGTAAAAAAAATATATATTATATAGACATACAGTCGGCCAGATACCGGAGCCAATAAAACCATGCAAACAACAATAATTGTATGTTTATGGGTACTACATCCCTCAAGATTGTCTTAAAGTATACTTGTTATAAAGATGGCAAACAAGCATACGGACCGCTTGATGGCAAGTGGTTACCATATTCTGTGGGCGAAGCAATATCTGAGAATTTAAGTTACTATGTGACACATACCGGCAGGGATTAGACTATACTTGTCTGCGATATATGAATGTACCATCGTGACAGATTGCGAGACTTGACAGACAAGCCATAATGTTCAATAAGGCGAAGGAGCGTTACTTTAAAAACTAAAAATCTGAAATTCATGACATAAACCCATAAATTAAGATGAAATGATAATGAAACGCCTGATGGTTTATTTATTTATTGCCACTCGGTTTACGGACTCCAGTTATTGTCAATTAAAGGATAGGGTTTTTAATTGAGGCAGGTATCCCGTTGCAAAGTAAATCAATTAGTGCACGGGTAGCGACCGCCATCCAGCAAATTGATTTAGTTAGCCCAGCCCCTATGATGTTTTTCACTTTGCTGTTATTGGCTTGTTTTCCTTATTTATTTGCGTGCCCCTTAAGTAACAATGATTCAGATATTGTAATTTGTTTGCATTCTTATAGCCATTTTCTATCAATTTTATCCAATGGATCGGATCGTCTGGTCAAGATGTCAAAGCTCCTGGCTGCGTAGGACTGCGTAGGTGAGGACGGAAACGTGTGTAACCAGAAGAATATTTATTATGTAAGTTGTGAAATAATGATCCGGGGATAACTAATGATCGATGAGGTATTCATCTCGAAAAGACGAACTGCATTATAATGGTCTTAAGCTTTTAAATAAAACATTATTCAGTATGAATGAACTCTTCAGTCACACTTGAAGTACTGTATATTAGATATCATCAAAAAGTGAAGTACCAAAAGCATATCATTATTATTTAGAAGAATGGGTAGATATTTGTTGAAATAATTTCAAAATTATTAAAAATAGAGATAAAGCCAGTTGCAGTCCGCAGCCGGATGTCAAACCCATAAATACGGTTTGGATCTGATTCGAGCAGTTTTTTTCATTCGATTATCATATGGAGTGCTTTCTGTCATCCAATTTTATTTTTGCGATTCATTCAAAACTGAGTGTATTTAAATTCCGAACTCCGAATACAGTGCGACCGGCACTGCCGTGTCTAGATGGTCGGATATGATACAAAATAGCATAAATATATTTTGGTTCGATTTTATTAAGTACTTTTGGTGCAACTTATAAGAGAAACGAAGTATCAAACATGCAATTGTTTATCATATATTTAGCGTTTTACCTGACCGTAGGTAATGCGTTACTGCCGCCTGCTGACGCGTGCGACACCAAGGTTATCAATTATATACTCGCGCAGACACTGAATAAGTATCTTAATACCGAATTTGTTCTCGTTTCTTACTCGTGACCGAGTGGTTCTCGTTGCCCCGACTGTACCAAGTATTTTTTCAGAAAAGAACAGTAATTAATCACATAACCCGCCAGAAAAAAACTTGCATAGGTTTCTTCTTAATATTTTCACACTCATACTTCTTCTTCTTCTTTGTCGTTACACTCTTGGCAGAGTGGTCGTGGCTGTCGTTTCTTGTGTGGCAAGCCTGACCACATGGCGCCATTCTTCTCGCATAGCCGCGTCTGGTGCTTTCGTGCAGAGGGCAATTTGTAGCCGTCTTGATTTGGTCAGTCCACCTCATGGGAGATCTACCGCGCAGGCTAGATCCATCTACTTTACCCTGAGCTCTTTTTTTTTTTTTTTTTTTTGTATTGTCTCTCGTAGCGTGAGTTCCGGGAACTTTTGCTACTTAACCGGTCAATGGCGAGACTCAGGCCTCCAGCCAGGCACTTAATTTTTAAGCAACACAGCTAAGGGCACCCTCTGTGGGGTACGAACCTCGGCTTAGGGCGTTGCTGGATCGCGAGCAAGGGAGCTGGGCTGGACTGGTAATTTTATTTAAATATTATTTGGGGGTGGCATTTGCGCGTCTGGCTCGGCGCGGGTCGGCGTTTGCGGCGGGGGTCGGGGGGGAACATTACGGCTTATTCGCGTCGAGCCTCGCCGGCGAGGACGGAACAGTGGTCGGTTTTGTGTAGTGTTGGTATGTTTTTGTCGGGCGTCCTGGAGGACCGTTATGTCGTCATCCAGTTCGATGACGGCATGTTTTGGACGCCTTATCTTCGAGATAAGGGAAGGAGTGTATCGGGCGGCCGATACGACGAGGGGGTTGGGGTGGTTTACAGCAGAATCGAAATGACGTTTGGCCAGTTTTTTCAAAAACTGTTTTATAGTTGGGACTTTGAGGTCAACGTGGAGTTGACTATTACGCATGTACCACGGGGCACCTGTGGCTCTCCGGAGAAACCGGCTTTGGAGCACTTGCAGGGGGCTGAGTGTTGACTTGCTAGTGTGTGCGAACACTACACCCGCATATGTCATGATTGGTCGAATGCACGTCGTGTAAATCCTCACCTTGGATTTCAATGAGAGTTTATTTCGTGCATTCAACATGCTGTGAAGTCTACCGAGCGCGAAGGCGGCTCGCGCGCGTACCGCCTTTACGTGGTGACGGAAAGAAAGGCGTTGATCGAGGATCACACCCAGGTATTTGGCTTTTTCTTCCCATGGAATGGGTTTGCCGAAGAGGGTGGTGGGGGCTACCCGTGGGCGTTCGAGGCCTTTCCAGAATAGAATGGCTGCGCTTTTGGTGGGGTTCACTTCAATTCTCCATTTCCGGAACCACCGCCCTAGGGCTGTGACCGCGGATCGGAGGTTGTCGTGAATTCCCTCGGGAGTTCTACCTTTGTAGTAGATAGCCGTATCATCGGCGAATAGAGCGCTTTTAACTCGTCTATGGAGGGGAATGTCGCTGGTATAAAGCGTGAATAGGAGTGGCGAGAGCACAGAGCCTTGCGGGACTCCTGCTCGTATGGGATGGGGGGAAGAGAGTGTGCCCCCGACTCTGTAGCGGAAGGATCGGTTAGACAAAAAGTCCCGTACTATGCGTACTAGACGGTCCGGCACGCCCAACTGGTACAGCTTGTATATTAAGCCGTTGTGCCAGACCTTGTCGAATGCCTTCGCCACGTCGAAGAGGAGCATACCCGTGGTAAAACCGAATTGGAAGCCGCTACTGACGTCTTCCACTATACGGTGGACTGGTTGGACACAGGAGTGTTTGGTTCGAAAACCGAACTGTTGGTCAGGTATGACTTTCTTAGAGTCTGCAAAACTCTTTAATCTATTGTAAATAAGTCTCTCGTAAATCTTGCCAAGGACGTTGAGGAGACTGATGGGGCGATAACTGGAGGCTTCGGTCTTGGGTTTCCCTGGTTTGGGAATACCTATAACCGTTGCACTTTTCCAGGATTGGGGGAAAAAGTTATTGCTCAGTGCGGCATTGAAGATGGCAGTGAGCAAAACTATGAGATAAGGAGAGAAGAGTTTAATAACTCTGTTAGTGATCCCGTCGGGACCTGGGGCTTTCCTGGGTTGTAGATCCTTGATCACTTTCCGGACTTCGTCGGCCGTGATTGGGGCGATGGGGTGGTCTGGGTTTTCAGAGGGTGGGAGAGATAGTTTGCTTTCGACCTCGGCTTCCACCTTATCGAGATGGCGCGGGTCTACCGGCAAGTTGCTGGGCGTACATTGAGCCTCGAGACTGTCGGCCAGGCACTCGGACTTCTCGTCGTCGTCAAAGGCGGGCCCTTGATTTGAACGAGTGAGTGGAGGCATGGACGAGATTTTGTCCGATTTGAGTTTTCGTTGGAGATGCCAGAAGGCCAAGTGACTCGGTTCAAGTTCTCCTAGGAACTTGTTCCAGCGAGCGTCTCGCAGGTCTTTCATGCGGTATCTCAGCTTGCGCTGGAGTGACCTCAGAAAGGTGCGGTT
>JACCPG010010447.1:0-15861 GCA_016069955.1 Drepana arcuata | reverse complement strand
CTGGTATCCAGGGACATAGATGGCAGCAATACATTTTATAAAACAAAGCTTCTGTCTGTATGCTCGCGATAAACCGATTTAGAAGTAATTTTGCATCTGACACACAATTACTATCATTTTAGTATAAGTAATAACATTTTGAATTGGGAACAAAATGGTGGGTACATGAGTCATAAAGTTGGATGAGCTCACTTTGATCACTTAAGCTAATTACCGGAAGATGGTAGTGCCGAGAACAAACAAGTAGCGAAACTCTATTTCAACTTATATTGAGCTAAAGGAGGAATTTCACGAAATAAAGTACGCGGTATTAATTCTCGGAGAGCGGTTGATAAGGTAACTTTGTGCTACTTCGGCGAGAATGGGATCTTAAGATAGTAAGTTTGGAATTGTAATTAAAAAATTAAACTACATGAAGCGAGAGAAAAAAGTGCCTTAGTGGTCGAATGGTTCGAGCTGTGGTCTCCAATACAAATATAGCAAGTTGAAATCCCGCCTGTACCAGTTAAGTTATGTGAACTTATGTACAGTGATTAGTCAAATCTTCATATTACGTTTGAAAATAATATTAATATTATATCCTCACGCCCTCCACAAGGGTCCCTGAAGGGGTAGGCAGGGGTGTATAGGTAATACCCACACACCCACTTTCCGCCAGAGGTATATTAGGTGCCAATAAATAGGTAAAAATAATATTAAATACGAAATTCCACAAACGGCAATGGATTTGCCGTCTAACACTTTGGTACCTAAAATATTCTCGGGAAAAGTTCGTGTGTTTGTGTGTGTGTGGTCTAACACACCTCTGCCTACCCCTTCGGGGACCCTTATAGGAACATGTGAAATAAGATCAAGGTCCTATTCCATCGATAGAATAGCTTCATGTGCCGCAATAGGGCCTCTGAAGGAGTAAACAGAGTTGTAACTACATTCCTTGTTCACTGATATCTCTCGCTATGTATTAATACGCCAACGCCACCAGTGGCGAGTCTGTTGCCTTTTGAGTTCCGCTTTTGAGTTTCTTCTCAAATTAATGCAAGCATCTATATCAGGCCTATTGTATTTTGATGTTTTATGTTGTATATTGGCTTACACTGTAATTATAGTTGTAAGAGTGAATTAAATTACAAAAATCATTAATTTAGATTGAATCCGCAATGAAGAGATTCCCCAATCAACTGGCGTGAATGAGGGCGTGATTGTAAAGATGAAGAAAGGCGTGTTACGTTGGTTATGACACAGCAAGGATGAGTGAAGAAAGATTGACGAAACAGAAATACAAAGCAAAAGTGTGTGCAAGAAGAGGCAGAGGAAGGCCACGTTCCAACTACCTGGATCAAATCGATCGGGCTCTCAAGGACGGGAACGTTAAGAGTACTCGAAACCGACGAGCATGTATGAAGAGACTGATGAATGTGGACGAAGCGAAAGAGGTATGTAAGTCTAGTGAGAACTGGCGCTCTATACTCTCTGCCTACCCCGTTAGGGACTTGGCGTGATTATATTTATGTATGTATGTAAATCATTAAATAAATGTTTAAAAAGTAAAGTTTAATTTGTTATTAATCACTGTATCAAAGTGTGGAAAAACTCAGTGGTCTATATCAACAGACTTAGACCTACAATCTTGAGTTCAGAGATCAAGCTCAAGCCACTCCGCCACTGTACTCGGCGCTATTAATAATACTACTTACAGGAAAACTGAGTCTTTCATCCTTTCCTGTGGGAGTATTCTTCCTTCAGCATTACTGGCACATCGAACTAAATAGTCGACATGTAACTGTATGTTATTGTTAACGAAACTTAAAGTGCTGCTTCCATAATTCTATTACTTGTAAACAAAAGGAAAAATGATTGGAAAAACAGAAATTGTAATTTTTATAGAACTAACAAAGTGTTTGAAGTCAATAGCAAGTTAACCTGTAGAAACATTACAATGGCTTGCTACCTTGTTATTTGTGTTTCAATTACCTGCTCACGCCTAATATTTGCTTAATGAGAACGTCCGGCTCTCGTGCGGTTTTTTATATTTTTCAATTTACATTAGCATTAGGAGCCGTGGTGGCCGAGTGGTTCGAGCAGTTGCCTGCGACGCAAAGGTCGCAAGTTCGAATCCCGACTGTACCAATGAGTTTTTCTGAACTTAAGTACAGTGATTAGTCACACCACGAGCTTTACGGTGAAGGAAAACATCGAGAGGAAACCTGCATACATCTGAGAAGAAATTCAAAGGCGTATGTATAGTTGTGCTGGAATAACGGCGATGGACTTGCCATCTGTCACGTTGGCACCCTAATATATCTCTGGCGGAAAGTGGGTGTGTGGGTATTACCTATACACCTCTGCCTACCCCTTCGGGAACCCTTGTGGGCTAGTTCCATACAAACGTATTGAATAATATTCAGCCGAACCCTGTCAAGTTAAATAATCTCTCCTTTTCGCATAATTTCACCTTTTCAAACGATTGTTTACGTAAGATTGAAAGCGACGTTGTCGACGTGTTGATTTCGAGCTGTAAGAAAGACACTGTAACAAAAGACCGTGTCTGCCTTTTGCATATATTTTCAATCTAATGATTGAAGTCGCTTGCAAAATGGTGTCTACCTCTAGACAAGTTCCTTTTTACAAGTTTCAGCGCTTAAGATAAAGGAATAGACGGATTTTCAGCTGTCCCGGCCAGCATTGGTGGACAAAAAATAATAAAAGCTCCTAAAGCACAAAATACATGTCTCTAAGTTCATTTTATAAATCTACGAATCGCGTTATTTGGTGACAGTAAAATTCTTTAAATAAAAAATTTAAAACTAAACTTGTACAAAATAATATTATTTAACAGAGATATTGATCAGCTATTACTTTACTTAAACAACACACGTGTTTAACTTTTCCCTACTAAAGCCTTAACACAACTACACAATACAAACTCATATTCACCTCATATAAATCTATGGGGAGTCTTAAACGGTGATTTATATGGACAAGGAACCTCTCGGCTTTAGTATGAAATAAAAATAAGGAAATGAAAAAGCTGTGATAAATGTGCTCCATTTTTTTGCACTTTTGACAAAAAACAGTTTCCGCGTCACCTTTTTGGGAAAACATTGATTGATATGTGTTTAAAAAAGAAGGGAATTGAGGCTGACGGCATGTTGAATTTCATTCAATTATTTATTGCTATTCCACTTACATCTAACACATACAAATACAAAGCCGTGGTGGCCGAGTGGTTCGAGTAGTTACCTGCAGCACAAAGATCGCAAGTTCTAATCCCGACTGTACCAATGAGTTTTTCTGAACTTAGTACAGTGATTAGTCACACCAGGAGCTTTACGGTGAATGAAAACATCGAGAGGAAACCTGCATACGTTTGAGAAGTAATTCAAAGGCGTATGTATAGTCGTGCTTGAGTTACGGCGACGGACTCTCCATCTGTTACGTTGGCACCTAAAATATATCTCTGGCGGAAAGGGTGTGTGTGGGTATTACCTATACACCGCTGCCTACCCCTTCAGGACCCTTGTGGGAAGACGTGAGGATATATAATTATATATACATTAACTAGTAATAATCCAGATAATTTTTGATTGCCAAGGAAGAGGACTGAATGAAATTAATACAATTCTTAGTTAGGTACCAATTTGTCCAAGAACCTTTACAATTTAATTATAACCCGGGATATTTGAATTTGTGAGTTCTCAGTGCAACTTGTAAAGTTTCTCCATCTCGTTGATTTGAAAGGGTTATATTATAGATTGCGCTGCTCTAATTGGCGTAATTTAATTGAATTCTGTCCCGCTTCGTGTAAATGAGACATTTAACAGTGTTCTAAATTAACTGATGCGAATAAAATATGTACATACATGCCTATGTATATGTATGTGCAGTAACGCTTGGATGCATTCGGCAAGCAATTATTATCTTAAAGCTCACTCTTGAGGTGTGTACAAATATATACGCATACATAAACAGTAATGCTTGGCTGCTTGCTATATTACGATGGTTGAAGTATCTAATTGGGCAGAAAAAATATATTTTGTGACCTATCTAATTATCAGGTCATTCAGGTCGTAATGAACTCACAGACGCAGAGTACCTTAAGCTATACTTTAACTTAGGGGACTAAGTAGCCCAAAATTTAACCAAAGAAAACACTTTTAGGCCTACATGTATCAATAAAACGTGCGAGAAAAGTGAAATCTCGAGGGTATTATTGAGAAATTGAACTTGTTCAAATAAGAAGCGTTGGGCCCGATAGCCGCAATAACGGTGGTGATGGCTTAGAGAGGGAATAATTATTTCTTCTCATTTCAGACAGAGAGAGAAGATTCATTTATGTCCATGGTCACGTCGCGTCGGAATCTGTAACAAGTTTTTTCTTGGTCAGCAGAAATTAATTCACGTATTCCGTAGACCGTTTAATTTCGATTGGTGAAAAAAATGTTGTAAAACATTCTGCGCACGAAAAAAATTAAGCGTTTTATTTCAAAAAGTTATTTTTCAATATTCAAGTCATGAGCCGTGGTGGCAAGTGGTGGTGGACGTATAGTCGTGGTTATGGCGATGGACTATCCAATTGCCACGTTGGCACCTAAAATATATCTCTGGCGGAAAGTGGGTGATTGGGTATTACCTATACACCTCTGCCTACCCCTTCGGGGACCCTTGTGGGAAGGCGTGAGGAAAACCTGTACACGTTTGATAAGAAATTCAAAGACGTATGTATAGCCGTGTTTGAGTAACTACGGTACGGGGTACTTATTACTTACACCTCTCGGTCTACGCCTTCCGAGACCCTTGTAGTGTCCCAGAAGATGTAAAATATGTTTTTTGAGATAATCACGTAACTTGGCCCATGTGCTCATTGGTAGTGCTAACTTAAGCAATCGAATATGGACTTAATTAATTTCATCACAAAGTTTCGATTTACTTATGCCTTTCTTTAGCCTGAAGTTAGCAGCGTCAGCTCACATACATTACAAACTTACCACCGGTACTGTTGCTCATATTTTGCGCGCAAGTAAGAGGATGCGATCGGCAGGGATATTCCCTATTAAGGGGTCTGACCCTGTCATAATTGCAAAATTTGAAATTTTTTCGAGGCTTTTCACAGCAACTTATACAACATGGACTTTGTTTTGTGAACATTTTCATTTTTGTGATTTCTTTTTTTATCGGTTGCATTTGCATTTATGCCTTAAATCGGCTTTTATGTAGGTATGTGACATCTAGAATTATTCCTTTTTTAGCAAGA
This sequence comes from Drepana arcuata, assembly GCA_016069955.1. Lineage (NCBI taxonomy): Eukaryota > Metazoa > Arthropoda > Insecta > Lepidoptera > Drepanidae > Drepana > Drepana arcuata. The sequence continues at coordinate 10,610 of JACCPG010010447.1, read as the reverse complement.
TGTTTATTAATTGTTACTGTTAGGTATATTTCCAGCAAATAAATATTGATTGCGTACAAAAATTAGAAACACTTTCAGTGCACTTAAGACAGCACATCACTCTGAAACTAAATATACTATAGAAATATTTATGCGACAGTCAAAGTTGGAGTGTTTTCTCAAGAAATATGGAGGGGAACCCAAAGAACTTTAAGTGATGAAATATAATTCCCTGGAGTAAATTGTAGCCTTAGACCAGATTAGCCTGGGACAAGACAGGTTGGAAGTAACTTTACCAAGTCAATTCACGATCCAAATTTCACGTCTTCCTTGAAACCGCGTCGACCTCAAAAATCTCGTTAAAACTTAACCAGGAAAGTTAAGCAATCCGTCAGTCAACTCGGAATATTATGTTGTATCGAGTGTTTGCTAAACAAGGCTTACTTATAAGTGCTTTTACCAAGTTCCGCGCCGCGGTTTATTGATTGAGCAAACGTTTTTATTTAGGAATTATATATATATACCTAAGTATATACATAGAATAGCCGTGGTGGCCGAGTAGTTCGAGTCGTCTGCAACATAAACATTGCAAGAATTCGAATCCTGAATGTAGTCGTGTTTGAGTAACGGCAGAGGACTCGCCATCTGTCACGTTGGCATCTAAAATATATCTTTGGCGGGAAATGGGTATGTGGTTACTTACCTACACAACTCTGGATACCTATATATAGATATATAACTATATACCTATACTTTAGTAGGGTCTTACTGACACTGGCAGACTTGACATCTGTCACGCTGCCAAGTAAATATACATTCAGCGAAAAGGGAGTGAATGTGCGTGCGTGCCTGGCATCTCCACGGGGTCTTTCGTGAGAACATTCCCGCTGTGACCTTATTATATATATTTTTAATTAAAGTTAAATGATGATAAAGTTCCATGAAGCTCTGGAAATTAAAACAGTAAAGGAAGAGATCCAACAGTCCTCCACTAACTACAGAAATCGGCTCGACAGCCACCGAATGATTTGGCTGCCGAATTAACAAAAATCTGCTACAGGAAACGCCTTAAACGCGATGATATCCAGACTCTACATGCTCGATGTTAAATAGGAGTGTCTCCTGCTGGGGAGACCCCTCACAATGCTTCAACCGCCCAACAAATCTGCTTATAGTCCTGGGACTGATTGTAGATGCAGACGCAAAAAAAAAATTTTAGTTAAATAAGAGACGACGTTAGATTTTGTAGGGACATTTTGATTAATACTGGAATTTTGAAAATTATTTCAAGATTTAAATAATTTAAATTATGACAATTTCAAGAGAAAAAAGGCAATTTGAAATGCTTAAAAAAATAATATTTGTATTAAAACGGATCTTAAGGAATTAATTAATTAATCTGCATTATGGCTAAAATCTCCAACATATTTTTAAAATACATCGATCAAGGCTTTTTCTTTTCTTCATTATGAATTTACTTGTGAAATAAATAGAAATAAGAGCAATTAATTAAATTCTAAAAAATATATTTCTACCGCTCAGAGCTTAAAATATAGTTTAAGTCTGAAATCTAGATCTGAGCCGTGAGGTAGAGGATAGCATAAATATACACATCTCATTGCGACAAATAGTCCTACGTGCGCAGAAACAAGCGCCATCTCTTTTTAGACTTACAGAACTAAATTTACTATATGTATTCTTTATACATAGCTTTATATTCAAATACTCGGGACATGTTCTCCAATTGCAAACCCGCAACGATGTAAATAAAAAAGTTAATAAGCTTGAACATTGGAATCGGGTCACGGAGACAACAACCGAGCAAAAGTGCCAGGAAACTACCATAACTTCAGTCAAGTTCCTTATTACGTGCAAGGAGGTAATATAAGATTTCAATTTATTGTGTATAAGAATAAACCGCTTCAAACTTTCACCACAAGCTTTATTTGCGTTCAGATTATTATTCTGTGGTAGTGTTAAGTTGTGGCCGAGTGGTTTAAGTAGTCGCCTGCAAAACACAGATTACTAGATCGGACCCCAGCGGTCTGTACCGATGAGTTTTTCCTGAAAGATACAGCGGCATATCACACCACTGGCGTTACGGTTGAAAGAAAACAGTGAGGAAATTGCATACGTTTTAGATAAAATTAAGACGTATATAATAATAGTGATTGAGAGTAGGTGACGGGTTTGCTATCTGTCACGTGGACATCTGCGTGCTTATGGAAAAATCTGGTATCCCGGATATCATTAGGTACCTACTTTATTATTATTAGTCACACCACGAGCTTTACGGTGAAGGAAAACATCGAGAGGAAACCTGCATACGTCTGAGAAGAAATGCAAAGGCGTATGTATAATCGTGCTGGCGTAACGGCGATGGACTCGCCATCTGTCACGTTGGCACCTAATATACCTCTGGCGGAAATGGGTGTGTGGGTATTACCTATACACCTCTGCCTACCCCTTCGGGGACCCTTGTGGGAAGGCGTGTGGATATAGTTGGTATATTATTTTTTAAGACGGGTATCTAAGTATGTTTTATATTTAATTTTTTTTTTTTAAATTTAAGTTGTTTTCTATGGTTCTCCTACTTCTTCTACGGCTAGTAGAATCGCTTACTACATAATAACAAACAAAAAAAAGTAAGAAAAAAAATTTCATGTGATGAAGGTATCAATAATCTAAAAATGTATGAAAATTTAAAAAGTAATCACCATACAGTGCCTGCTAACAATAAACGCAACTAGACAAAATTTTAAAAACATTATTTTCCAACGACTAACGCTAAAAGAAGGAAAAAATATTTTCTCCATAATCAAGATAACTACGGCGGAGCACAAGCGTATCGTTCATTTTGTTGTTCCACTTTCCTTATTTCCTAAATATCGCTTATCGAGAGGTGAGGGGTTATAAATTTGTTGACCTATACAAGAAACGCCGTACAAACATTGGTACAACAATTTTGACCTCGTTCTTAAGTAGACTTACGAAAAGGAAAACTTATCAAATATTCCTGTTGACTTATGAAATATTACGATTGTAGCTCATGGAAAAGTATAGATTTTATTCAATGGAATTATAGTCTTTAAAATCATGAGTTCCCATCGATGACAAAATTATTTTAGATCAAATCCCTAATGAAGGTTCGTAAAGCAACTGAAGCGACTGAACGACGATAGAGTCGGGAAGATCAGGCAGATTATGACCACGTTCAAGCTATCTACATCAAATGTAAGCTTGGAATGGAGCGTGCAGAGTAGATACCTAACACTGGCAAGCATGTATGGCGAGTCAAGAGAGAGCTGGAGCTTTACTCTTTTTAACGAGAGGGACTCAGCATGATGTTACGTATGTATGTACTTAAATCGTAGGAAAGCAGGTATATGATGAGTTGGTATCCGAGAATCTGCAAGACATAGCTGAGCAGGACAAGGGGTGTCGTTTAAGTTGCACGAAACCATGAGTGTTCTAAATTAAGGTGTCTTGATTTACTATAATATTTCATCTGAGACATCGACACCTATTTGTATAGCAAAAAGTGCGTGTCAATACAGCTCTACCTCCCCCTTAAGGGAGCGAAACCATTTGAGGAGTATTGAAACTACATAATTAGCCTCTTACGTTGGTACTTAAACTTTATTAAGGAATACAATTTCCAATTAATTTTCAAGTGGTCTTAAAGAAGAATAATTCCTGATGATTCCGCAAACTACTCAGAAGATCAAATTCGAATTGTTAGGGGGCGGTAAAGTTAAAAAGCATAGTCGCTTAATTTGTACAGTTAAGTGAAGTTCAGATCTGTTAGAAACGATAATAGTCTATTAGTAACTTTGCTAACTTCGGCTAATGTCCATCGATTTCCTTTTGTTCCGTAGAACTTAAGACGTTTATAAATAAGACGTATCTGTGTCGCGTGAGAACGGTATGGATATACTATGGACTTTTTATAGACACTAGGTCTAATAATAAGCGTTTGTCGATTTGATGAGACATGATGGCTTAGAGCAGTGAGTTAAAGCAAGCAGGTTTGAAGATGATGGCTAATACACAGTGTTTTTTGAAACCACTATGGTGGCTATCACGGATGAGGTCCTCCTGTTGGTAAGCGGTAACTGCCGCCAAGGACGCTTGCAACACTATAGTATCGCACGTTGCCGACCCTTTATTATACTCCTTATCGCATTTTCTTCTTAATTTACTAAAATGTTGTTATTGTTACTGTTAGCCTGTTAGCAATGTTACTGAATACCATTCCACCGTAGTGTGGCAAGGCCTTGTCACCATTCTACTCCGTAATGTCGTGCAAATAAATGTTAATGTTTCTACCACGCTATCAGATGTTAATACTTAGCTGTCTCTGTACTCGGTCTGGGCTGGCGAGTTAGGTATTCAATGAATTAATTTTTATGTAATATTCTCGTAAGTTCAAATATTATTTTACTGTTCCTCTTTATGGTTAATATCTTGGTATAATAAATCACAAGGTAGACATGAGTTCAGAAAACCTGGCACTAGAAGACCTGCAGGCATCCACGCTGCTTCTGGAATTTTATTACTAATTTTTGAATAGCAATGATTGTATAAAACACTCGTATCTCGAGAACTTATCTCTTGATATAGAGAATAAGAGAAGCAAGAAGTCGGCAGTCAAAAAACATGACAAGTTTTAAAGAATTGTTAAATATTTTTCCAAATATAACAAAGAACCGTATTTAGACTGGTGTCGCTCCGGACAGTTTAAAAGGGCTTCCTTCCGTGGTACTATAAGATATTTCGTCAGCGGTGTGATTCACTCAAGCGATAATGGCATAGTAGTGAAAGCAAGAGAAATCTTTGGTATTCTGCGGAGTAGGTACAATATCTAAATTATATTTTCGTCATACATAAAGGTTCCAGAAGTGGTAAGCAGACATGTAACAACAACCTCTTTACGCCCGAGATATATTTTGGGTCTAATGTAGATTCAATGTACCTAAATAGGTCTTTGAATTTCTTCTCGAACGTTTGTAGCTTGATATTGACCTTTTTTTTAAATTATTGCAATAAATTCAGGAAAAAAAACTCATTGGTACGGACCTCCGAAGCTTAAACTTGCAATCTATAAACATATATATATAAAAAACGAAAACTCGCCTCGAGATCTTCGAAGATACCCCTCCAAACAATGTTTCAAGAAATCTTTTCTCGCGTAAAAATCGCTTCGAAGACATGCCAAAATTACAAGTTCTCCATCTTTGAATACTTACTTTGTAGTTTGGTGAATAAAATGCGCAACTAAATCTGCGAAATACTTTCAAAAGAACTTCTGAATAAAGTTTGAGACAGAAAAGTCTTCTGTCAAATTGAATCCTTCAACTAAAGTGAAGGCATTCAACGAAGTCACATGTTTTTGTATTTATGATACTAGCTATACTCCACGGCTTTGCCCACGGTAATAAGATTGCTTCAGCAGTTGAGTATTTTCGTTGACAAAATCCCTCTTTATATAACGTTTAGAGTAGAATCCTACTGATATAAAAAATGCGAAAGTTTGTGAAGATGTTTATACCTCTTTTATACAAAAATAACTAAACGAAAAAAGATGGAATTTGGCGCAGAGATAGATTATTAGCTGGATTTATCTATAGGATATGTTTTATTTTAGAAATAAATCTACCAATCAAATCAAATTGAGTACGGGTGAAACCACGCTTATAAATAAAACCGCCGTATGATGTTCAAGTTCAAAAACCCAATTTCATAAAGCTTGCAGAAATGAGATATTAACTACTTTCAAAACATGAAAAAGGAGTATTTAATTCCTAAGAGATTCAAAAGGTCTACTTTTGGAAAAATGCTGCAAGCTGCAAGTTCGCACTGACAGTGGCTATAATTAAAAGGAAACAATATAATATTATCGAAAATAATAGATACAAGGCGAAGCAAGCATGATTTATATTTAATCATCGTAAAAACGCATTCAGCTTCTGGTTAATAAAACACATATGTTTTACGGTCCATTTTGCGCTCTCACACGCAATAACCGTCAACATAAATAGGTGAGTCTTCCAAGTAACTAGCCAAACAGCTGCCCTTAAATAGCCCAAGAAACACTTGACCGACAATCACCGTAATTGAAGCCTTAAATTTAACTTTAATTCCTTACAACCACAACGCTTAAGGCATCTTGCGATAAATCGTAAGTCTAAAGGTTCCCTTAGAAATTCCAAGTAAATGAGCCAAAGGTCTTCAGCACTGGTCAAAGATTAAACATGGCATTTCTTAATGTTATTGAAGGTAGGCATTTTACGTTTGACGGCTGGCCTAGTGGTTAGAGCTCCTGACTGCGAAACTTGAGGTCGCGGGTTCGAATCCCACTGAGGGTAGATATTTGTGTGATGAACACGAGTATTTGTACCTTAGTCTTGGATGTCCATATATGTATTTATATATCTATCTATGTAAGTAAATATATCGTTGTCTAGTTACCATAACACAAGCTATGCTTAATTTGGGACTAGGTCAATTTGTGTGCAATTGTCCCAAGGTATTTATTATTAAATGGTTCCATCTATTCAAGTGTGTACAATAGTTTTCATTGTTTATTTACCACATCTGATGTATCCTCATTCTATACCAAGGAATATTTCTGAACCGATATATTTTTTCGGGGAAGGAAAACATCGTGAGAAAAGTATGTAAATCTAAAAAAAACCTAATGAATTCTCAAATATTATTGCTGATATAGAAACATGAACTGATTTTCACACATCTTAGCTATTTTATTGCAAAAATGAAGAGTTGTGTTTGGCTTGTTCTACTGATCTTGGTCCCATGAAAAAACCATGATGTCCTTCTTCATCTCCGTTTGTCCGAAAAATACAACTATTTCGTCGATGTTTATATTAATATGTATTAAATTATTTTTGCGATTTCAAAGGAGTTTCCTTCCATGAACGCCCAGGTTGTGGAACTAACTTCCCGGAGAAGGATTTTCCGGAGAGCATCTGTAGCATGGAGTCAAGAAGGGTGTGAAAACATTCATGCAGGGTTAGCAACGCGCGAGCGATACCCCTGGTGTTGCAAGCGTCCATAGGCGGTGGTAACCGCTTACCATCAAGCGGACGTTTGCCAACTTCGATGTATAATACAAATATTAGTAAAATTGCTAGGGCTATATTAGGCTACCGTAACCACATTATGCGGATGGCTGCGCTGCACGTATTTTCATCAAAATATCCTATGATAATAAGAATTATCACTGTGTAATTGTCATAATGGCTTAATAGAAAAGAGCCTCGAACAACGCCTAACGGGCTCTCGTTAGATGGTTGAATCAAGGGCTTGATGCAGAAAGCTGAGCTCCTCAACACGCCACATGTATGGAGTTTGCTTTCTCTGGGATCCTAGTTACCAGAACCTTGGCCGCTGATCTCGATACAGATGGCCCCTATTAAATATGTAATTAAATATGTTTTTTTAATGAAATAGAATTTTAAATTAACTACATAAGGGAATAAAAATAATCAAACCATTTAAAATCCTTATAAGGCACATAAATGTTTTTGCCTACTATATACAGGAAATTACGAACGTCGCATCTGCGTTAATGATTCCATATTCCTTCAAGCAGACCACAACGACGGTTGTCGGCAGTTAGTTAGAGGGAGACTGAATCACATTTCGCAACACTCCATCCCCAGATTTATGTGCGCAACTAATCGCTGGGCCGGCATTTGTTGGGCCCGACATTTGGGACTCATTGAAACAGAACTACCTTTTTCCATTGAAAATACGGAATGGTGTGTAAGACATTAGAAGAAATTACCTTCTTTATCGAATTTCGTGTTACTTGTAAGCGGAAAGCTCATTAAAGGTACCGTTTTACTTAATTAAAATCTTAATTATCGTTATTGACGTTCAAGTAAGTTTACATGTAATGTTTTCCTTGTTTTTAATTAAATTTCAACGTTGTGTTTTTATTATTCTAACATATAGTAATGAATACTTGAAGTCTCTATACATTGGATAGATTAAACAATGCTATACGCAAAACCGATTTCTAAGCCTTATGGTAAATTTGTATAGTTTCTCGGCTTCCCACAAGAGCTCACCTTTCATTACGAGACAAATGGCGATACTCCTACATACATACTTGAATATCATCACGCCAAGTCCCTAACGGGGTAGGCAGAGAGTATAGAGCGCCAGTTCTCTCTAGACTTACATACCTCTTTCGCTTTGTCCACATTCATCAGTCTCTTCATACATGCTCGCCTGTTACGAGTACTCTAAGTAGTTAAGTTATAAGCTTCGTTACGTCGGAGCACGGCTATGTTATATGCACATATAAGAAACACGAGAACACTCGTAGGACTGAATGGACTCAAGAATCAGATCGTGTGCCACCGTGCATGACTGTCAACAAATCCGCCCTCAACTATAATCACAAACCAGGTTACGACTGCTTGAAACTCCAGATCCATCATGTATGCACAAAAGACGGCAACTAAGAGGACTTTATTGAGTAGAAATCTCTTACCTCGCCTGTGTTTTCTTAGCAGGGTAGGGTATTTCTAGCAGGTATTGATGTCGAAAAAAAAATTTCTAGGACCGGTTTATAGTGTAGGCTTAAATCAACATATGAAGCATAACTACCGAGGAAATATAAAAAATATCCCTAATTGTCCGGGAGAAAAAAGCAATTTGAGGAGGGATTTGGGTGAACTGTACCGCATCAAGTGAGCTCCAGCGCAGGGTCTTGAGAAATTTATGGCCCACACAAATAAATCTGCCAGTTTTCTTTTGCGAAACATTATTTTTAAATTGTTACACGAGAACAGCTTCGTGGGCACTTTACCAGACAGTAAATATATTCTGAAAAATGTATTTCTTACTTGTGTTGAAACACAAAACCGAAAGTGTTGTAACCAAACTCGCATAAGTGTCAGTCTCTGTAATAATAAAGAAAGTATTTGTTTTTTTACTTAGCATCACTTTTTTTATTGCTTGTCGGAGCTCAGCGATAATGTAAGTTTATATATAATTTCATATAAACAAACCAATTAAGGCATTCATTTTAATAACCATACATTCATTAACTAAATCATTCACTGAAATAAACCTAACTCCCCAATGACACCTAAAGAAAACAATTTACGACACACCAAATAAAATTCAAGCAAAACTGCTTGATTCCAGCTAAAAGGTACAAAAAAGCTTACACAAACAATCGTAAAAAATATTAATCTTTAAAAAGACAACAAATCTTAAGAAGATTGCTATTTTTTACTATAAGAGATGTCAATTCCACCATTGTGTATTTTAAAGAAAATAAATAAGAATCTTGCTTCTGCTAATGAGACTTCCAAGCCCTACAAGAAATTTTTAAAGATATTTCATCCAAACGCGACGATAGCCACAACTAATGGGTCAACAAATGAATCTAAATTGCACGTCACTTTTTCGCCCTATAACGCCTGTTGCTTTAAGTCTGTGAGCTGATCCCTCCTTAGGAGACGGCGATTATTTGAAAGATAATACTGTAATAAGCAGGTTGAAACTCTTACTCTTTACGTCTCTATACTGTAAAAGTACTGAGTCAAATTTTAATATTAGTATAAGAGCTGAGATGGTTTGGACATGATGGCCATGTCGAGAGAATTAATAAGAACGATTGACAAAAAAAGTGCATGCGAGTGTGAATGTAAGTGTTGGAAGGGGTAGACCTAGGCGGACGTTTCTAGACCAAATTAGGGACGTCTTGAATAAAGGTCAGGTCAAGAGTACCCTAAACCGAAGAGCATGTATGAAGAGAATAATGAAAGTGGGCGAAGCGAAAGAAGTATGTTAGGATCGTGGCAAGTGGAAAGAAGTGGTCTCTGCCTACCCCTACGGGAAAGAGGCGTGATTATATGTATGTATGTATTAGTCTAAGTAACTAATACGTCACTTTAGTAACACTAAATTACAGTGAAGGTACTAATACTGATAGTATGTGTCAAATGAGTTTTTTCTGAGCACAGTAATTTTTCACAAGCTATACGGTGAAGGAAAACATCGAAAGGGAACCTGCATATGCTTAAAAAGACATTCAAACACGTACTTGGGCAACGGAAATGGATTCGCTAACTGTCACGCCGGCACCTAAAATATATCTTGGGCCAGAAGAAGGGTGTTTTTACACCTGAGCATACCCCTTTGGAAACCTCTGTGGGTAGAACCCATTCGAATTATTTTTTACTAGCTATTAATGACGTTGTTTTTGCTTATTTAATTGCACAACAATCGCGTGTTTTACAATCTCGGATCGCACTCTATTTGCGGCTCGCGTTTTTGCGGACGGCCGGGACAGAAGTCCGATGCAAATTACATAATTTATCATGTCGTCTGGGTTGATGCTTGTTGAATAACATTTCCCCTAGGACCGCCATGAAAAAATTGCCGCGGAATTGGACGCTCAAAAGGTATTTTAATAGCGGGTTTCTTAGAAAATTTGCCGAAGAACAATAACAGAAATAAAATAAACACAAATAATAATAATTATTATTTTTATTATTTGGGCTATTTTTATTTATTTTCTTTTCCTTTCCATTACATTCTTGGTAGTATTTTTTTACTTTATCTCTAAGAAAATAAACGTAACGATA